>JAJHJA010001073.1:0-142265 GCA_021202915.1 Heliconius himera
AGTCGTGGCACAAGGGCACAAACGTGCGAATGTAAACGCATGACAGTATGTAGGTTTGAGTCCCACTCGAGGAAAGTAAATATTGAATATTTTCATTTTCTCGCTCTGGTAACGAGGCAAAGCGCAGCATTGAGTCCCATCACTCAATTCCTCCAGGATTCCGCGGAAAGATGGGGAATGAAATATCATGACACTAGGTTTCTTCTGTCTACCCTGTTGTGTGCGGGATACAACGTGAAGCTAAAAATTATTTTTTTTGCATATTATATAATTTATTTGTCGGATGTCTGAACCCCTATGACATTAGTTGTGATGCTTAACAGATGTTAAGGTAGAGTTAACCACTAGACACTAGACACTAGACAAAATGTATATGAAAAAATACAGAATTACTCGTATAGTAAATATTTTACGGTAAAAGTAATTGTGATCAATGATATTATTAAAATTTGTTAAATTAAATTTTGTTTTATAAATTTTCCTTACAAACAATAAAAGCTTGTAATAAATGATCTTAATTGCTTTAATAGAATAAAAAACTCGCAATCTTATTAATTTGCTGTTGAAAATGATTACCAAGATTAATACAAATTGGTTAAAAAAGTTAGAACTGCATTTAAACTGCATTTTCCAAAGGTATAAAAATATATAGCTTAACTACAAATATAGTTTTATATACATACATACTAGGGACACGCTCGCGGCTTCCCTCCCTTGGTATTCATACGCAATTATTTATTTACTAATATGAATTACTTTAGTATTTTAATAACATTACTATTAACTACATTTTTAGCCAATTTAATATTATTATATTTTGAACAAGCGCGAGTTGGGCTCGTCCAACGAGGGTTCTGTAAAAAATTGATTGTTTTTTTCTAAAATTGAGGTTTAGCTTAGCCAGAGCCCTTTCATCTCATACCTCACTTGAACTAGCGGTTTAATACCAAATTTTGCTCCCTTTTTAAGTCTATTATTTTTTAAAATTTAACTACAAATGTACAATTTTAAATTTTTTTCCTGTACTAGTACTATCTGTAAATACTAGCTGCAAAATTTCATAATTTTAGATTAATTGGAAGTACCGAAGTGTTAATTTTGATACCCTGTTAAGTTTTTTATTATTTAAGGTTATTATTTTTTAGAATTTAACCTCAAATATATAGTTTTCAGTTTTTTCCTGAACTAGTACTATCTTCAGATACTAGTTACCAATTTTCATAAATCAACTTGATAGTATCGAAATACGCGTTTGTTGCAATATAAACGGCCATATCTTATTTTTTTAAGTAAATGTAGATTTTTTTTTTCGGGATACCATGGGGTGTAGATACATACAGATGGACAAGAAAGTCTTATAAGGGTTCCTTTTTTCCTTAAAAGGTACGGAACCCTAAAAATAGATATTTCAGGAAATTTTCTCTCAATAATAACTCCCTCTATGCTTTCATGACAAATTTCAACTGGCACCATCGATCCAATTAGGCACATCCGGTTGGCGTGACAATAACGTCTAATATCAATTAAATTTAACAAAATGTCTTAAATGAAACGAGGACGACTGATGAATTATTAGTAATTCTTGTTTTTTGGTTAATTACAATGAATTTAATTAAGTAATATTATTTTTAACAATATTTAAGTGTTATTCCACGTTTACAAAAAAAAGTAATGTTATTGTTCTCTTTTTACACAGTTTCTTTTACTAAATAAGTAGCCGATAGCTGCCTGGCGTAGTAGAACAATGTCTGATTTTAAATGCAATGGATGTAGGTTCGATGCTCACACAGAGGGATCATCATAACACACTCTGATAAAATGAAAATAATTTAATATAACAGAAAAAAATAAGCGCGGCGTTCAGTTCCACCACTTTACAAATTATTAGAAAATTTTAAAATTTTATTAGTTAAATAACAATGCGACTCAGTAACTAAAATAGGTTAGAAAATTCAAAAATATACGTTTACTATAAGATATTGTATATTTCATTCTAATATAATCTATATATATTCAAGGACAATGTTGTAGAATATCGATATTGCATAGTGGTATTATACCACTGGCAATATCGATATTCTTGCAAATCGATTCAATATAAGAAGGAACACCGATACTGACTGTGCTAGTTTTACAAGATCTCTCGAGATAGAGAACATGTGTGAAGATTTTTTTTTTAATTCCAAATAGCTAGAATAGTTCTCGTTATTTGACCCAGAAACATACCTTATATACACTATAAACTTACAAAGTACTAGTCAATCAGTCGACAGTAACGTCAGAGAATTTTCTATATCACGATTTAAAAAAATTGTGAAAAGACGTTTGTGTGTTAAAGGTTATCACCAAATTAATGATTTTGTAAATGATAACACGCCTTGGGAATTAAATGCTCGCTCCAGTCTGTTTCAAAGGTATCATTGTCACAGATAAAGAAATATGTATTTGTTTAAAATTATTTTTAAAACTTAAGTCCCGCCTCGTTTCTTGCGCCGGTTCTTCTCAGGTCTGAGGCATTAACTTTAGTGAACTGGTGGTAAATTATTTGACGTTCAAAAAATGAAGCATGTAACTTCTTAATTTGAATAAAATTATTTGAATTTGAATTTGACAGAGTGTTTTTACACTATGTTCTCGCAACCTGCCAACCACCAAACAAACTCTGATGTATACGGGATAAAAAAGGTGAAAATGAAAAAAAATATTTGACCTTATTTTAATTTGGCAATAGTAAGGCACTAAGACATTGTACTCAAAGACTTAAATTGACTGAGTAGATTTTAATTGTTCACAAAATCCGGTCTCAGTGTACCTCTTTTATTTTATTGTTCGTTTTTTACGAGTTTCAGATCGGAGAAGATATTTAAATGTGTAATTACTTTAATTATATCTTAGTATTTAATACTTATCTATATAAGTAGGTATACTATTGAAAAATAATATCAGCTTCACGCTGTATCTCGCACGCTGTAACACAGCAGGGTAGGCAGAGGGAACCTTGTGTTAAGACACTCTGTTCACACTAAAGCGAAGAAATGAAAATATAAATGTAAATAAATATTTCACTTCCTCGAGTGGGGATCGAACCCACAACCAGTCGATTTTACAGTCACACTTTGTGCCTCTGCGCCACGATTGGCCTGAAAAATAATAATTTTGAAAAATTGAGTGAAATAAGGCTAAAAAAAAATTAAATGACATCTTTGTGTGTTAAAAGCATTTTATTGATTTTTTTATTATGGCTAGCGAAGCGAACAACGATTAGCGAGCGAAGAGATACCTCCTATTATATAATAAAATAACCTGGTGACTGTAGTGTTTTAAATTTCTTAAAGCTGAAATAATGAAGTATAACATTAAATTATATTTATAAAAAACAAATAAAAATGTACATAAAAGTATAAACAAAGTTATAAGCTGTACAATATGCATATACAACTAAAAGATTGCTTATAATTTTACAATGAGGTAGGTACTATTAAAAATATTGGTTCAGTTGTTTTTTTTTTGGTTCAGTCGTTAATTTTTTTTTTAATATATCGTCTTTAGTGTATAATATATTGATCTATAGTTTAGATGGCTTGCAGGTTTTCATAAAAAGGACATACAATCCGATTACAAAAGGTAGAGGAAAGCTAGTGTTAAAACTCTGTGTTCCTTACTCTCAAGCAGCTCTCAACTCAACGCTGCGCTTTGTCTTGTTAGCAGAACGAAGAAATAAAAACAATTGATTGCCCCAAGAGAGAGAGAAAGAGAGAGAGAGAGAGATAAATTTATTAAAATAGGAAAATGCTTTATTTTATTAACATTATATCTATCTATCTTTACGTCATGCTTCATAAGAAACCTTTATCCCGGTACTAACGATAAGCCGTATCATGTATTTATTAGTAATGAAAACGTGACCCAACCTTTGTAAAGGGTACTTCAGAAATTTCCTCGTACTGGATGTGATTCATATATACTACCAGTGTTCAAATGAAACTAATATGGAAACAACTTTCGTTTACGACAAAGTCCGAATTAGCAAATATCAAATATATATATTTGTTAATTTTAGTCTTATCCATATCGCAACACAAATTAAATAAGTTATTACTTTATGAAATTTGTTGTTCCGGCAATATTTTGAGATTAAACAAGAATATCATATGGAAATCGATAATTATTAGCAAATAAAAAATAATTAAAAAAAAGAGCATGCTGTCTTCTTAAATTGTATATAATTAAAAATGTTAATATTTTAGATAGACTAGAAGGACTGCGCCTTTTTTCGTTAGCAGACAATGCCTGTGGTCTATTCGAAAATTGTTAAAAAGAGAGATTTGACACTGTATGATGTACGACGTAAGATGCCTTTTCGGCCAAGGGTGACAGTATATTCATGACGTCAGAGACGTTTTGGACGACGACCACCACCACCTACCATACCGTACCATCAGGTGGAACTCAGGCGTATACCAACAATATCGTAGTACTTAAAAACAAAAAAAAATACAATGTTTCACCATTTCTCAACATTAAACTAACGTTATATACAGAACGACTATCATTATTCATACAGACACGTCGATTAAATGTTATTAAATATATTATTTTCCTAATGATTCATAAATTCAACAATGCTAATAGAAATAATTTTTATTATCATATACCTATAACGTTAAGGTAAGACGCAAGTCACGGTTTACAGATTAAAATCCAATCGCAGAAACTGGAAAACCCCGCTGTGAATCTTCTAACCTTTCGGACGTTAATTGCGATATTGGAAATCGTTTATCTCTTTATTGATGAAAGTTTTTTTTTACAGGATCTTTCTTAAGGATTTTAGGCTTTTTGTTGTGAGTGAAAGTTCTGTAGTGCTTTTAATTTTTCCCGACTACTAAGGAAAGGTTATGTTTTTGGCGTATCTTGAATGTATGCATGTATGTATGTAATATTCTTTATTATTTCATATCACCGAAAAAAAAAACCATTGCAATGAAAAAATTACACTATATTTACAAAGATATATATTGGCTCTATGCCGTACGTTGATCCGTTATTCGGATCGTAATAAGAAAGTGAATATAAGACTTATTTAGAAAACGTATAAAAATTTGATCGTAGTGGGAACCGAACTCGCGCCTGTTGGAAACCGACGATACGTTCAAATTTTTATACGTTTTCTAAATAAGTATTTTTCTTTCCTAAGTGTGAAATAACACTTTAAAAATGTTAAAAGTGAATATAATGTTTTTTAACAAACAAAATATTGTATTATTTATATAAACAAAAAACATATAAATAAAATAATAAAATATTATGTGATATTATCAGTTTAATTACATAAAGTGCTTAGTTTTGCGACCCAACATGCAATGTCATCTAAATAGGCTAAGAGTATGGGAGATATGTAAAAATAAATAGAATATCGAGAAGACCATCGCAGTTTAGTGAACCATACTCTTCCTTTTTTTATATGTAAAAAAAGTTACATCGTAACATAATGGAACATTTCTGTCCTACAGTGTTGTGGGCTCAATTCCCATTTGAAATGAGATCCTTCCTTACCCTGTCTCGCCCTCAAAATTAATTATTCCTTATTAAAGACGCAATTATACAATTTAATCACAAACTTGGGAACAGAATGTCGGATCATATGTTGAAACTAAAAATACAGACAAAATATAACATATACTAAAAATTATTATAATATTACGCTCTTATCGTAACTTGCTTAGGCAAATAAACCCATAAAACTTACATTACATAGAAAACTTTAATATGATTGGTTTGGGCCAATCACTTAAATTTATTTGTATATAAAGTAATACTCAATTTTCATTTGATAAATATATTGCTATCATCTTACAAAATGCTGCCTTTTAGTCCGTTTTCGTTTTCTTAGTTTCATAAAATGTTTGTAAGTGGAAAAGCAATAAAGATTCCTATTTTCTTTTGATAAAATAAGTCTTTTACTATATATTTTTAAATAATAAATTATTGATTTTAGTATATATGTCAAAGACCAGCGGCCGGCCCGCGGCTTCACACGCCTGAATTATAAAATATTAATTATTTTATCTTATTTAAGCATATTTAGAGAAAAAATGTTGTTTTGGTCTGGTTGGTTTTATTAGTATGGTTTTCTACACTATCATTTCACGCTATATTCCGCACACAGAACTGTATGCAGAGAGAACGTAGTGTTAAGACACTGTATTCCCCACTTTCAGCCGATTTTTTCGAGGCATTGCGTGTTGAGTGGCGGAACTCCACCCCGGGATTTTGCCAGAGCGAAATGGAAATATTCATAATTAATAATTTATTTCTATGCCATGACATGACGGTCTTGAGGTCATCTTTACTGTTATGCCCAAAATAAAATTTGGAATACAATTTGGTTTTGATCGCAAATATTGTCATATTAAATTAAAAAATAATAATAAATTTCTATATCAATCAGCGATAAATGTTTCTCGCATAAGTCTCGATTCGGCGAGAATTTTGAGGTAAAAAATATTGCTCCACTCCTCTATCTTCTAGTGCGATAAAAATCATTTCAGTTGTATTGAAGATAAGGCATGACAAACAGAAAGACAGACAAACAAAAAAAAAATGTTTGTTTGCGTTTCAATATCGCGTAAATAATTAGATGCACCGAATTAAACACAGTTGTTTTATTAGTACGGACAGACTCTTAAATTTCATTTAGATGTGTTAATAGATAATTTAATAATAAGTTGATTGACCTCAACTAAAATTATCATACGTATCTACATATGAGTATATTGGCCGCGTAAAAGCAAGTTGCAAGCAACAAAAAAATTAAGTCAAAAAAGCAAAACGTTGTGTAATAAAAATTAAGGAAAAAAGCAATGATTATATATGTATAAGGTGTCCAATAATAAGGCCTTTCATACATTGGAAATATAAAAAAAATTAAATCAAATCAGCTTCACGCTGCATCCCGCACACAGCAGGGTAGGCAGAGGGAATCTAGTGTTAAGACACTCTGTTGCTCGACAGTCGACACCAGAGCGAAGAAATGGAAATATAAATTTAATAAAAATATTTCACCTCCTCGAGTGGGGATCGAACCCACAACCAGTCGGTTTTACAGTCACACCTCGTGCCGCTGCGCCACGACTGGCCTCTGGACATTAGAAATATATTTTTTGAAAATATGTTTAAGTGAGTTGTTATGGTCTTTCAGGGTTCCATACCTCAAAAGAACAAAAATCGGCACCCTTATAGAATAATGATGTTGTCCGTCTGTTCGGCTGTCAAGATCATTTATCTTGAAATCGCTCGGAGATAAGGCTGAAACTATAATAATATCACACTTCTAAGTCAACCCAATCAAAAGATACAACTATTTACGCATTGTTTGTTCTGCATTATGAATGAAATTCACCGCCTAATCAAAACCTATAGCGTACTTCTCTATGAAATTCAGCACAGAGTCAGAAACATACACATACAAGAAATAAAGGAAGAAATTCGACATTTAATTCTTTTATTTATTAATTATATTAATAATAAAACTATTACAAACTTATAATTGTAGGTGATTTCATATAAATTAAGTAAAAATCCAGAAATTGGTAAGGAACCCTCGATGGGCGAGTTCGACTTGCACTTAACGTTTTTTTTGGTGTTTTGTTTTTTTACTTTAATATGATAATTTAATCTAAGCACAAAGGCGATAAAAATATTATATATTTAAAATATAAAACGACTTAAAAAGAAGAAATAAAAAATAAAGCTTAGATGTTTTTTTTTGCTTTCCACTTTCTACCTTATAGCAGAGTGGACAGAGATCACATAGGGTTAAGACACTCACCCTGTTTTCTGTACGAATACTAATAATAATAATTTATGAGTGTATTGTAGTGTATGTAACCTACCTAGGAACCTAGTATAACGACAGTCCGCTCCGCACTTTCGTTGCGTGGCGGAACCCAACGCCGCGTTTTGCATTCTATTCATTGCTATTCCAGAGGTTGATGAAAATAATTTACACATAAAATCATTCTATTGAAGAGGAATCTAGAGAATTGGAGCCGTCGTCGGAGCATAATGTGACAGCGTTTGACTGGAAACCTGACAATAGTGTGATCGATTTCCACTTGGGAAAACAACGTCGCCCAAGTAATAAGACAAAACGCGGCATTGAGTTCCGCTGCTCAATATGTATTATCTTGAAAATTTGATCTTAAAAATATTGTGCTATAGATATGTGGGATACAATAAAGCTTAAAAAAGCGTGTAATATAAAAATTAAAAAAAAACTGCTTTACGCTGTATTCCTTACACAGCGGGGTAGGCATAGGGAACCTAGTGTTAAGACACTTCGTTCTCCATTTTCCGCCAAATTCTGGACGCATTGCGTGTTGAGTGACTTGACACCAGAACGAAGAAATATTTAAATATTTGAACTTGATTATTATCGAACCCACAACCTGTCGAATTTACAGTCACACGTTTTGAACCTGCGTCAAAGCTGGCATCTTAAATACAGATGATATCATAGTTTTATAAATATCAATTATAAAAAAATTAAAATTAAAATGATCAAGTACAATAATTTGTTACTACGACGAAGCCGTCGTGGCGCAGTGTCTGACTGTGGACATGACGGTTGTAGGTTCGATTTCCCGGGATAATTAATTTATTTCCATTTACTCGCTCTAGCGATAAGACATATAGCAGCGTTGAATTCCACCACTAAACATTAATTCAGAGATTGGACGTATGAGTGGTGGAAGTAAACGCCGCACTTTAACTTCCTACCAGAGCGAAGAAATGAAAATATTAAAATATTTTAATTCCCCAAGAGGGAATTGAACTCATAACCACCGTGTTTACAGTCGCACGTTGGCGCCACTGTGCCACAACTTTTAATGTTATATAATATGAAACTATAAAATTACCTCATGAATAATAAAACAGAACTTTCACTTTATTACTATTTGCATCTATATTTTTATTACACTATATAAAATATCAGTCGTGGCGCAGAAGCACAAGCATGTGAGTGCAAACGCTACAGATTATGGGTTCGATTCCCAATCAAGAAATTGAAATATTTAATATTTTCTTTTGTTCGTTCTGATGTCGTTGTTAAGTTATAAAGTTTAGTTAAAGTTCGTCGTTGAGTTTCGCCACTCAATACAGAATGTCTCGAAAATTCGGCGGTAAGTGGAGAGCGGAGTGTCTTATTAATCAACGAGCTTAGTTAATTGCATTGAGAAATATCGCATGTTTTCCTAGTAATTAAAAATATGATATTCTCAGTGAATTAATTACTTTAACTCACATACGGTATTTTTAATTAACTAAAACACATTATTATATAAGATTGTTATATAGATTAGATGTAATAAAAAACGTAAGTTATATTTTAAAACATTAATTATTATTTTTGTTTCTCAATAGCAAATAATAATACTAAATAGGCGTATCAAAAATTATTAATAGTACGATTTAAACACTTAATATTACAAAATAATAATAATAACAAAAAATGATTAAAATAATCTCTGGCACATTTCTCGCTTTTATTATCACTGAAAAAAGTCACTGGATAGTTGTAAAAAAAAATTACGATCTTGAATTTTTAGCGAAAACACTGGGTCTTATAGGATAAGTTTGAGGATTCTTCCTCAGTTCGTTGTATTGCCTCCAATTTAGATACCAGAATGGTTGGTTGTCTTGTGGTAAAGCGTTCAATCTGTTTATTAAGTTCCCATCTCCTCTAGTCTCTAGAGGAACATCAGCATTTTCCCCAAATCGATTTGCTAAAAGGTTATTTCCTCCATCTGGATATCCTATAGGTCTTAGTCCAGCGTAAAAGGGTCTCTGAGCTTTTAGGACGACGCAAAGCATGGCTAGCACTAAGCCGATTTTGTAAACTCCCATTTTGTCTGAAACATAAATAAATATTTATTATACCTTTTCATTAAATACATAGCTAATCAGCTTCACGCTGTATCCCGCACACAGCAGGGTAGGCAGAGGGAACCTAGTGTTAAGACACTCCGTTACCCACTTTCTGCCGAATTCTGGAGGCATTGCGTAGTGAGTGGCAGAACTCAACGCCGCGCTTAGCCTCAACACCAGAGCGAAGAAATGGAAATATAAATTTAAGTAAATATTTCATCCCCTCGAGTGGGGATCGAACCTACAACCAGTCGGTTTTACAGTCACACTTCGTGTCGCTGCGCCACGACTGGCCTCAAATACACAATTCACTTTTTCTTATTTATAAGATATTTTTATAAGGTTTATACAAAACACTAGGGTTGTTTATCGTTACTTTAAAAATATTTCACATATTACGAAATCGTAAAACGTTAAACCAATTTATTATGTTTAGTATTTCACTATATACCTAAATATAATCTGTATCATCTATGATATTAAAAAAAACTAAATATTTTTTATATTTTTTTAATTAATTATAATTTATTAAAGAACAATTTTGTTATTCACCTTTATAATATCACTTAGAAAATCTCAACACGTCTACTCAAGGCAAAGTGCTCAATAGCTATGATTGCAAGTGCACTGACACGAATAAATATAGGCTGTATAAGAGCCGTCTTAAGAGATGACTCATTTTTTTTCTTTTATATGAATTGATATTGTAAACAGATAAAATTATATTAATAAATAAACAAAAATTTCTTTATATGCGCAATTTTAAGGTTTATGTATAAAAAACCTGGCGAAAATTTCCCCTTTTTGACCAAGAATAGAAAGTATTTATGCTATTTTAAATAAATATGCAGCTAATATTTTTTTATAGATTCATATTGTATTCCGCACATAACAGGGAAAGCAGAGGGATCCGGGTATACTACTTATTGATAAGACAATCTGTTCCCATTAAGCGGAACACAACGCCGCTCATATAATTACCAATACACATAAATAACATTTGACCATTGTGGCGCAGTGGGAAGTGACAAACTGTACACGTGACAAAATTAATTCATAACGTCTCGTATTCTGGAGAAAAATGGAGAATGGAGTGTTACGATTCTACTATTTACTAGCTTTTTTCATAAAAACATACTTTAAACAACACTAAAACCATGCATATCTCTATTATATTGTTGTTATAGTTGTATAGTTGGCTAGTGTGTGAATTTAAATTTTTATAAAAATCGATGGCAATTCAAAGATTTTTCCATGTGGATGTCCAGAATATGAAAATAAACATCTGCCCAAATTTCACGTTTCTACGCACAGCGGTTACGGCTCTGCGTGCGTCTTACCTCAGTCAGTCAGCACAAGTCCTTTTATATATATAAATAATTAACACTCAATTTGTCAATTTCTAGGTAACAAAATGAGAACAATGTTTGAGGCCATCATGGCACAGTGTGAAAGTCTCGTTGTGAGACTTCGTTCGTTGATCTCCATTCGTAGGATTTTTTATACATAAATTATACTGCACGGTGTTGAGTTCCGCACAGAACACGCAATTCAAATTTGCATAGAAAACGTAGAAAGAAAACTTATGCGTAATAAAGAGTGATCCAACACATTTTACCGCTGAAAAATGGAAATATTGTACATATTAATTCCAGTGAAATGGAATCACAACCTTATTGCCTTTTCTTTTCAACTTTATCGTCTTCTCTTTTCTCGCTTGTGCCCCTGCGCCACGGCGGGCCTCTAATAATAATACTTTCTAACACTAAACATCTATATCTATCTATATTTATTGAATAAATAATTTCTGTGATATTTTTTTAAGCCAGTCGTGGCGCAGTAGCACAAAGTGTGTAAAATCAACTGGTTGGGGGTTCGATCCCCACTCGTGTAAAATCAATATTTATTTACATTCATATTTTCATTTCTACGCTCTGGTGTCGAGACAAAGCGCGGCGTTGAGTTCCGCCACTCAACACGCAATTCCTCCAGAACTCGGCGGAAAGTGGAACGGAGTATCTTATCAATTTCCAAGGTTCTCTCTGCCAACTCTGCTGTGTACGGGATACTGATATTTAAATTTTATTTCATTTTATGATATTTTACATTTCTATGATAATTTAACCTCCCCGACCTATATTACTACCAGCGTAATATTATACAGTTTTACTTATTAGTTCAATACGTAAATCCCCAGAGCGCGTCATACGGGTTTATTCGTCTTAACAACGTCATATCGTCGACGTAACGTGTTGAATCAGTTTGTGAGGGAAAGTGCTTCTTTTTATTATTTTCCCTGTATTAAGTAAGAGTAGAAATGAGGAAACCTGGGATGGATATATCAGTTTTTGAGAAACTCTCCTAGTTTTAAAAAATATAAATTATTTAATTCCTTACTTTTAATAATTTCTTTGGTTTAAGCTAATTTTATTAAATTAACATTATGTCTAAAGACCGAATCTATTTAAGTATTTTAAAGCACAGTTATTTTTGGTCGATTTCTTTTTTTTTTGATGTTGCACAATATATTTCTCTTTTATCCTGCTGATAGCAGAGTAAACAGAGAGAACCTAATTTCAACACCAAGACCATTCGTCCCGTTCCGCGACTAAAAAAAATATTACCTCGACTAAGAATGGAACTGACAACCATCTCTCTTCACTTATTAGAGACATCACGTTTACAATAGCCACAATAAGTCATTACCAATAACAATTGTTTTTAGTACAATCATCTTCCTGGTAACTGACGTTCCAGGTATTACAAAATAATTAAGCTGAACTAAATTTGTCAGTATATTTAGAATTATTACTAATTTATTTCCCTAAATATACCTTTATATATATTTAGGATAAATGTGTAAACTTCAAACACAAATCGGGAATTTACCTTTTAGTGTGTGTATTTTTTTTCTTTTCATATCTTTATCATGAGATGGGCATTTGCCTGCTAAAATGTATTTTTATAAAGTCAATATATCAAACTATTTCAAATAGTTATTAATTGCCTTAAAAAAAGTAATTATATGACTAATATACATAAATAACTTATATATGAAATACCTACGAATATATTTACCAAATTAAACACATGTGCTTGGAATGAGCTTATCTTAGGTTAAAGATCATCAAACTCAAATAGTTCATTTAAAAAAAAACATTATATTATACAGTCGCTGCGCACTGTATGACTGTAAACAGGACTGGTTTTGGATTCGATCCCGCTCAAGGAAATGAAATATTTAATATTTTTATTTCTCCGCACTGGTGTTGGGGCAAAGTGCGGCGTTGAGTTCCGCCACTCAACAAGCAATGCCTCCACAACTCGGTGGAATTCGGTGATGCCTTAGCGTGTGGTTTACTCTACTTATGCCCTGTTAGAAAAAAAATGATGCATACATGTCATATTGATAATCCATTACCCACAATTAATGTCTTAGTAGACACAAAATATGAAACGGCGTAACGTCTATGAGTTATATAATTAATTTGTATTGAAATTTCGGCTAAAATAACTATCTTAACAATGCTGGGAATTTTGTAGCCTTAATTTCTAAAAGCATCGTTTGATGCTCTTATCTACTTTATTATGTTTAAATTATATAAAACATTTATACTATAGGTGGCAGAGGCCTTCGTGGCACTAGGGTGTGACTATAACGCGACGGTTGTGGGTTCGATTCACACTCGATTAATTACTAATATTTTCATTTCTTCGTCTGGCAACAAGGCAAAAGCCCGGCGTTGATTTCCGCCATTCACCACGCATTGCGTTGAAAAATTGGACAGAAATTGAGGAATCGTTCCCCAATTTCCGTCTTCCGTTTCCGTTCGTGTCTTAACACTAGTTTCTCCTCTGTACCCCTGCTGTATGCGGGATACAACGTGAAGCTGATTTTATTTTTTCTACATATTTTTTTCATAAGTATTTTTTTATATACTTCTTTGTAAATTTATAAGTATACAAAAATACCTAAGAGTGAATTTTGAATCTACATATCAATTTATTGAGGCCATCATCATAGAGTCATGGCACAGCGGCACGAGGTGTGACTGTAAAACCGACCGTTGTGGGTTCGATCCCCACTCGAGGAGATGAAATATTTACTTAAATTTATATTTCCATTTCTTCGCTCTGGTGTCGAGGTTAAGCGCGGCTTTGAGTTCTGCCACTCAACACGCAATGCCTCCAGAATTTGGCAGAAAGTGGAGAACGGAGTGTCTTAACACTAGGTTCCCTCTGCCTACCCTGCTATGTGCGGGATACAGCGTGAAGCTGATTTAATTTGATTTAATTTTTTTAATATCAATTCATCGAATCCGGTTAGAAAGAGAACTGAATGTCCTGACACGTGAATTATTACTGCCTATCCTGCTGTATCTGTAGTAATTTTATAAAGACTGTTTGGTTTAACAAGCTGATCTCAGAAACTTTGAACCAGTTCAGTGAAAAAAAATATATAACGTCAACTGAGCCAGTGGGTTGTATTTTACATATATCTTTTCGGGTTACTGGGAAGTAAATACATTGGATTTCTGTACCAAAACCAATAACCTTCCATCCCGTTATCTCAATCCGTATTTATAACGCAACATTTACATATAAGCTCGAGATAACGCTAAATTGAATGATTTAGCAGTTTAGTTCAGCGATAAATGAAATTAACTTGAATGAAATGAGCGAATGGACGGGAGAGTATGTATTTTACGTATTATTATTCTTATTCCAGAATCTATTGTCGAATCACTCCTTACTAATTTATAGATAAAAGTGACAAATACGCTATACACTCTTTTCTCTTTCAGTTTTGGTGAAAATAGATATATCTTACTATTTTTAACGTATTTAAGGTGTTGTTCCAGACTTTGGAAACAAAAACTTGAACATAGCAGGATTTGAACCCGCGGCCTGTAGAAAGCGTCTAAGCCATCTGATCATTAAGCCATACGTTCTGATCAAGCTATATCGAAATATAAATAAGTACGTATGGCTTAGTGGTCTCCAAGAGGAACGGGTGCAAACCCTGCTTCGTTCAATAACCAATTCTAATCAACCTTTCTCAAAAAAATATTTCTTACTCTGTTTATTAATAGATAGAGACTGTTGGACTTGATTTTGAGAAGTTATAGGAGAAAGTGAGAATTTTTTGTGCGAAATTCTTTAGCTCTCTTTTTGTGTTATGCTTTCGTTGTATCTACTTATAACAAGTTATACATTTTTGGAATAGCTTGATATTACTTTATATAAATATATTTTAGTCGGCATATGCCCATTTCTTGATAAAGATATGAAAAAGAAAAATATACACACACAAAAAGGTAAATTCCCGATTTGTTTTTGAAGTTTACAAATTTATCGTTTCAGATATAAATGTATATTATGGAAATTGATTAGTAATAATTCTAAATACTTACAAATTTAGTTCAATTTAATTATATTGTAATACCTGGTACGCCAGCCACTAGGAAGATAATTATCAGTTTGACATAATCATCTCGCGTTTGACTGAACCGATTTTGATGCGGTTTCAGAAAAGTAGTAAGTAGTGACTTTGGTATTTTAATTAAATTGAGAAAAAAAAGAAGGTTCTCAGTTTGACGAATGCATTGTGAAGGCGATAATATTTTATTAGAAATCAAAATACAAAATGAAATAATTATTAAAAAAGAATTTTAATAATGATTTCATTTCGTATTTTACCTTTAAAAAAATATTATTTAATCAGCTCCAATAAGTTACTGAAGTCACAACGTCACACAGGTTTTAATATGCGACATATTATTCAGAAAATTGATCGGTGCCCGAAGGTTAGTCATAAAAGTGACTTATAGTTGAAACTTTGAGAAGTTATTGTAGTTTAGTAAGGTATATTCATAAGTAATAGCTATTGGACCTGTAATATAATTTATAATGTATGTACATCTTGGAAAAGGGTTCAATACAGGTCGATATTATGATTATATTTAAATCGGTACTTATAATCTATTAAATTAAATTAAATTAGCTTCACGCTGTATCCCGCACACATCAGGGTAGGCAGAGGGAACCTAGTGTTAAGATACTCCGTTCCCCACTTTCTGCCGAATTCTGGAGGCATTGCGTGTTGAGTGGCAGAACTCAACGCCGCGCTTAACCTCGACACCAGAGCGAAGAAATGGAAATATAAATTTAAGTAAATATCTCCTCGAGTGGGGATCGAACCCACAACCAGTCGGTTTTGCAGTCACACCTCGTGCCGCTGCGCCACGACCGTCCTTACTTATCATCTAGACTAATATAAAAAAGTTGAAGGAGATTTTCTGATTGAGTTTTGAAAATGTGTAATACCACATATACTCGATTAATGCAGTTAAAGAAATCCATTTAAAATTAATAGTTCAAATTGATTTTTTTTTTGTGTTTTAAACTATATAGATTTATTGGGGAAAGGCTATGTTGTATGCACCTAGAAAGTGCCATACACAACTGTAAGTTATTTTTTATTAGATTACATAACGAGAAGAGACAAAAGAGATGCTAATAACATTAATAACTTGTAACAAGCGTATAAGAATTTCGAATTCAAATTCAAATACGTTTAAAATTTTCAAATTCTTCAAATTTTAATACGTTTTCTTAATAAGTATTTTTCTTTCCTAAGTATGGAATAACACCATAAAATGTGAAAAATATATATTTAATTTCCTAAAGTACCACACGCTTGTGCCTCTGCCGCGCGACTGGCCTCTCTCTATTATACTAAAAATATATTTTTTGTATTATATTAAATAATATTTGTATAATATGAAAATGAATTTAAGATTTTATGTAAATCACAATTAAAAAAATAAAAATGTCAAATGTTTAACAGATGTCAAGACATCTGATAAATTTTCGTGTATTGACATTTTTCTTGACTTTATCTTGATAAAGGTTGCGATTTTAACTTTTATTCAGAGAAATTTATACAAATGTTTAATTTATCTATAAATATTAAAATAAAAAAAATATTGAATTGTAATTTTCCAGTTTTGGTAAACTATATAGAAAAAAATAAAAAAATATATATTTATAAAAAACAAATTACTGTATTATTCTGAATATCATATATTAAAAAAATAATATTTTTCTGCTTGAGACTGAAACATTGTTTGTATCAAAAGTATACTCATAATATACCATTCGAGAAGCAGTATTGGAGCAAAATTGCTATAAAACTAACACCAGCGGGGGTCTCTATATGAAATGTAGGAAGCACGCTGGGTTGTAATTATTTCCGTTATCTGTATCAACTCGTAAACTAGACGGAAATTTGAAATTTAATTTGATTTAACAACGAATGATAAGAACTTCTTTATAATATAATATCGTCTCGTCGTTTTCCTAAACCTTGTATTACGCGGATAGGGAAAAAACTTCGATATACCGTTTTCTTTTAGTAGTTAGGAAAAAATATATCTCTATTTAGATTATTTTCGTTTACCCGCTTTGATAGACAAAATAAAAATCTTTAAATTGAGTAAAAATAACAGAACGGAGTGTTTTAACACAAATGTGTATATTTAACTAAAGAATATTAGAACCAAAGAATATTAGACAGCGAAAAATCTTTGTTGAGCACTATGTAAACCGCAACGGGAAGCACTTGTATATTAAATCATCATAATCATCATAAAAAATATAATAGCTGTATATGGCACACATCAACTACCTCACAATGACGTCATTGCCTAAGTGACGATACTCTTTAATAATATTAAAGTGCCTGTTAAATAAAAAAAAACAGCTTCACGCTGTATCCCGCACATAGCAGTGTAGGCAGAGGGAACCTAATGTTAAGGGAACAGAGTTCCCCACTTTCTGCCCAATTCTGGAGACATTGCGGGTTGAGTGGCAGAACTCAACGCCGCGCTTAGCCTCGAGACCAGAGTGAAGAAATGGAAATATATTTCCATAAATTTATAAATTTAAGTAAATATTTCATATCCTCGAGTGGGATCGAACCCACAACCAGTCGATTTTACAGTTACACTTCGTGCCGCTGCGCCACGACTGGCCTCAATAAATAATCATCATAAAAAATATAATAACTATATATGGCACACATCAACTACCTCCCAATGACGTCATAGCCTAACTGACGATACTCTTTAATAAAATGAAAACGCCTGTTGAATAGAAGGTTATATTTTTATAGACTAATTCAAGTTTCACTTAAATCAAGTGTCTCTTAACTAATGCAGATCTCATTTAAATCTCTTTAGTATTGCACTTTAAACTACTTACCTTAACTACGTAAGCTTCGTGCTTATACAGCGATTAAAGTGCTGCAAGCTAGCTATTGGTACTTGAAATCTCGTGTATAGGAAACCTAAATTAGATTTCGGTTGTAGTAATCGTGTCAAATCACTTTTTATGTATATAAATTCAACTCTTTTTGAGTAGGTATATAAAATCAGCTTCACGCTGTATCCCGCACACAGGAGGGAAGGCAGAGGCAACCTAGTGTTAAGACACTCCGTTACCCACTTTCCGCCAAGTTCTGGAGGCATTGCATGTTGAGTGGCGGAACTCAACGCCGCGCTTTACCTCGACACCAGAGCGAAGAAATGAAAATATAAATAAATATTTCATTTCCCCGAGTGGGGATCGAACCCACAACCAGTCGATTTTACAGTAACACTTCGTGCCTCTGCGCCACGACTGGCCTCAAGGTTCATACAATTTAATTTATAAATATAAAATTAATACAAAAGAACCATAAATGTGATTAAAACGATAAATAACATAAAACACAAAGAAAATACAATTTGTTAATAAATATAATTTCTTTCGAAATAAATCTTTCCTAATTTCTACCTCAAAATATTATAAATCTGTTAACAAAAGAACAAATGGTTAATTCACACCATTACTTTACTGTACAGACTACCGTTACACTCTGTCTGCTTGGCCGATTGAGGCCAGTCGTGGCGCAGGGGCACAAGCTTGCGACTGTAAACGACTGGTTGTGGGTTCGATTCCCATTCGGGGAATTGAAATATTTCATTGTAACGGTATGGATAACGAGCTAAAGCTTAGCATTGAGTTATGCCACTCAACACGCAATGCCTCCAGAATTCGGCGTAAAGTGGGAAAAGAAATGTCTTAACACTAGGTTCCCTTTGCCTACGTTGCTGTGTGTGGGATACTGCGTAAATTTGATTTATTTAAAATATGAATATGTATTTAATCAAAACTAATCGAAGCGCAATAGGTCAGTGTTTACACGCACATTGGTTATAGATTTTATTCTCTATCCAATGCCTTGAAAAACGCGTAAAATTAAAGACAGAATGAGACGAAGCCTTTGTCTATTCTATCATATATAAAATCAAATAAGGCTCCGCTTTTATTAATGGCAAAAGAAATATAAAAATATTTATATTCTAATTGAAAGCAAATTTTATATTGTATGTGCGTAAATATCATTATAAACATGTTTTCTTTTTCATGGCGCAGTGGCACAAAGCGTATTTGTAAACGCGACAGGTTGTAAGTTCGATCCCACTCTAGGAAATGAAATATTTAATATATTCATTTCTTCTCTCTGGTGTCGAGAGGTGTCACAATACGCAACGCCTCCAGAATTCGGCGACAAAATGGAGAATCAAGCATTATAACACTAGGTGCCCTCTGCCTATCCTGCTGTGTGCGGGATACATCTTGAAGCTGAAAAAATAAATTTTATTCATTGAATTATCGTTATTGAAAGTGTAAGATCCCAGTTACAGTTGCTTTTGTCACTCTGTCGCTTTATATACAGCTGAGTGCATTCGTCAAAATTGATATTTACAAAAGGAAGGCTCCGTTTGATTTAGTCATTTAGGTATCGGTATTCGGTATCTCAAAAGCTTATTTGTCTAACAATTATATAGAATGCAGAATTGTACAAAGAGTAAAGATAACCTACAACTATAGTTGTATTCTGTATAACAATTGAGGCCGGTCAAGTGTGTGACTGTAACGCGACGGTTGTGGGTTTGATTCCCACTGGAGGGATTGAATTATTATTTATTATAATTTTTATTTCTTCGCTCTGACACCAAGGCAAAAGCCCGGCGTTGAGTTCCGACACTGATCAGGCAATGCCTCCAATAATTCGGCGGGACGAAGTGGTTTAACACTAGTTTCCCTCTGCCTAACCTGCTTTTTGCGGGATATAGTGTGAAACAATTTTATAAAATAGGTAAATCCAATGATACTTTTTTACACCACAATGGCCTTTTTTATATTTATTTTATCGGTTTATTTTATATATTTTTTTTCATACCTCTTACTTTTTATAAAATAGCCATATAGGACCCAGTAAACATTCAGTCTGACCTATAAGAGCAGGATAAAGGGGTGAGCTTAAAATAAAAAAGAAATGTAGCCTTAATCATTTTATAAAGCGGATATGGTTCCGCTTGGTTATGGTTGGTGAGGACAGTCGTAGCGCAGTTCGCTCTAGTGACGAAGCAAAGCGCGGCGTTGAGTTCCGCCAATCAACATGCAATGCCTCCAGAACGCGGCGGAAAGTGGGGAACAGAGTGTCTTAACACTAGATTTCCTCCGCCTACCCTGCTGTGTGCGGGATACAGCGTGAAGCTGATTTGATTTTTTTGGTTCCGCATAAAACATAATAACATCGTGTTTTGATATCTAACATGAAACTTTTGTTTAATCAAACTATGGTTTCTCATACTTTTGTAATATTTTCATATTTCGGTAACGAGGCAAATCGCGGCGTTGAGTATGTTAATGGGAACGGAGTGTCTTAATGCCAGGTTCCCAAAATACCTATATATACACTGCTATATGCGGAATACAGTGTGAAAGCTAAAAAAAGGAAAGAATAATAACATTACACGACTCTAATTCGGGCAGATGGCGAAGAATAAAACGTGTTACCACAAAGTTCTCCAATTTTACCTATATTCAGGATTGAGGCTCAAAAATAGGATTCGTACCCAACCACCCACCATCCATATATGTATGTAGATGCGCTTTAACTACATTATGACGATGTTGATACAAAAGTATTTTGTTCTACAAAATGCTTTGTCAACAAGCCTTATGATTTACTGAAATGTAACGTTATAATGTATGGTCTCACACGATAAGCTGCTTCTGTTGCCATCATAATAGTATACACTTATTGTATGGAAAATTCAAATTAAATTATTAAAATATTATTTTGTTTTGTATGAAGTATAATATTGTGAAGCTTATTTCAATGGAAATTTACATATATAATTTCAATGATTCATTTATTTGTAATTGTATTCTACCTTATCGTTTGTTATTTTGTTAGTTAAGAGTACTGGTATAAGTACTGTAGCACAGTGATTGAATTATTCTATAGATACTTCATACATTTTCTATGAGTGGGCCGTTTAAGTAAAATTCCTTCTGCTCAACCTGCTATGTGCGGAATAAATTAATATAATACTACAGCTAAATCATGTTTGATTGAATGTTGACAAACCTTGAGAATAGATTTTTGTGAATTTTTATATTTTTCTTTTAGTTTCACGCTGTATCCCGCATGGCAGGGTAGGCAGAGTGAGCCCAGTGCTAAGTCACTCTGTTCTGAACTTCTGAATGCGTTGCGTGTTGGGTGGCAAAACTCAACGCCACGCTTTGCCTTAACACCTGAACGAGGAAATAAAAATATTTAATATTTAACTTCCTCGTGTGGGACTCGAGAGTCACGGCTGGTTTTAGTTATGTGAATATGTTGAATGAAACTTCTACATATATTAATAAGAAAATATATACGTATACGTATGTAAATATATACGTATGAGACCGGTCGTGGCGCAGCGGCACGAGGTGTGACTGCAAAATCGACTGGTTGTGGGTTCGATGCCCACTCGAGGAGATGAAATATTTACTTAAATTTATATTTCCATTTCTTCGCTCTGGTGTCGACGTTAAGCGGGGCGTTGAGTTCTGCCCCTCAACACGCAATGCCTCCAGAATTCGGCAGAAAGTGGGGAACGGAGTGTCTAAACACTAGGTTCCCTCTGCCTACCCTGTTGTGTGCGGGATACAGCGTGAAGCTGATAAAAAAAAAGATATATACGTATATTTCTTAATTTAACGTTACTATTGAATTCTCGGACACTATTAGCGTTATAAGCCTTTTACAAATCCTGGGACTATTTGAATAATGTATGAGTTTAATTTGCAGGTGAGAACCATTTCTATTTGTTTGAGAATCCTTAACATAATCAATAATAGCTTTCATTATTGATTTCAAAGGCTTAATAGAATAATAAATAAAAGCCATCATGTGCGAGTCGGACTTGCCCAACGAAGGAACCTTCCTTACCAATTTCAGGGTTTAAGGCAAAGGGAAGTACAACTTATAAAAGTTGACAAAATTAAGTTTGATGTCATATGCGTTCATTTCATATAAAATGAATTATGAATATACATCTGTTATGTTAAGAAATATCTATAAATTTTAACTTTTTAGATTTTTTCATTTATTTGTATTCCATCTTCATGTTAAATTTCGTACGTCTACGGGATACAAGATCATAGATAAAACGATGCATCTTGCTTTGACTCAGAATATTGTTTTTTTCTATACTTTAAGAGGCCATAGACTTGAATATTTGATATTAATTTCAGCTTGATACCTCTACGCAATCTTGAAATGGTCTCGACAGACAGATAGGCGGGCAACAAAGGGTTGCGATTTTACCTTTTGAGACACGGAACTTGTATTTTTTTAGTTTTTAAAATAAAGCGTTTTGATTGCGTTGATTTAGCTAGATTTTTCTCCACTTCTAGGTACCATAGATCTAAATATTTATTACCTCGCGATCTTGATATAAATGATCTTTACAGACGGACAACAAAGTAATAGAATCACTATTTTTAATATACAGAGTGGAAGCGTCAGCGCTTTTACGGGAACAGCATATAGGGTAAAATATTTTAAACCCATACCTAAAGAAATTAATCAGAATACCTTAAGAGTAGGTATAGACGTAGGACTTTTTTTTCGTTTCACGATGTTTATCCATACCTGTATTTCGTGTGACGCAGTTACGCATAGATACCAATAACGTAAACACATAGTACTACAAAAATATTACTAAAGGTTAAGTAACTTTAAACTTTGCCGTCAATACCTACGAATGAGGCGTATGCGACGGTTTACCTTTGATAGGTAGCTCAAAGGGTTTTATGTTACAACTATAATTTTATTATTTATTTTGTTTATAAAACACTTCTTAATTTTTGAAAAAAAAAAAAATTTTTAATCGTATTAGGCTTCTATAGAGTAGTTAAAACTGTGGTTTCATTCAAAGTGGCGCTGACAAAAACACTGTGTATAAGGGTTTTATTTTATGAAAATAACTTAACAATCTTCGCCTGCAGAAGTTACTATATGATGCAATTCATTGAACCAATTACGAATTGATTACAATTCATCTTATGAATCGTAATACGCTTCACTATACATAATTGATTCTATTCAATGAGATGTGAACAATACAATGATGATTTAACTGTAGATCAACGCAAAGTGCGATAATATTATCTATGTAATCTTCGTATACTAAAAGCCCCTTGCGGCTTCGCCCGCTTGAACTATGCTAATATTTATTACCTAAATATATTTATGAGATTATTTTCAGTTTTTAATAGGATAAGTAAGAAAATATATAATTAAATAATTAAAATAATCCGAAAAAGAATCACAATTAGATATAAGTAAAAGAAATAGAATTCTTAATATTGAATCCTTATATATGAAATTGGCGCTGGGTATGGGAGGAACAAAAAGTCGAATACTGACTTCCTAAGTTTGAAAGAATATTTTAAAAATCTTAAAAATAAAAAGTCGAATATTTTTTAAAATAAAATATACATATTTTTTTAAAGAACCATTGTTGTCTATTCACTTTTGACATCTCATAGATAGTTCATTGATCTCTTTACTAAAAAAAACCAATCGAATGGGAACTAAGAAAACTTTTGAAAGCGGTTTAGATTGCCCCATCGGACTTGATTTTTTTCCCTTGCAAGAAGTTATCCAAATTTGGAAAAAAATGGAAGTCTGTTGAAGCAAAGTCCGGAGAGTACGGTGGATGTCTTAGACATTCCAATTGAAACTATCATAGATTATGCGCGCGTGAAACTATCATATATTAACTCTAAATACGCAACGCCCAACGATTTTATTATTTGTCTGATCAATACCTCAGATTGATGAGAAGATTGGTGCGATCTGGTAGCTAGGACTTACTGAATTATATTTTAGCTTTTAGTACATTATCTACATTCTTTTTTTTTGTAATAAACCGTTTAACATAAAAATATTTAGAGACCGTTTAACATAAAATATTTTTTTATTTAATTTATTATAAAAAATTAAATTCAGACTGTTAAAAATATTTTATTGAACACGTGTTTCGTGGTTTCTTAGAATTCACCCCTAAGGGTGCAAATAAGCGAGCGAAGCTGCGCGCGCCCACTAGTTTATTATAATAATAATATATTATAATAGTTATAATAACTTTAACTAAGAAAATGATAATTTAAAAGCTCTATTAGACAGCAACTTGTATAATACTTACTAATCAACTTGTATAATACTTACTAAACTTACCCGAAACTATCCCTCAACATCGTTACACTTGACTAACTATGAGCTTCACTTCGGTTTCTGTAGTACAAGTTGATTTATTTATTTGTAAGTGATATTCAATATTACCTTATTGATTTGTAATTCGAAGCATTCATGGCGCAGTAGAACAGAGTCTGACTGTGGACACGATGGTTATGGGAACGGAGGAATGATTAAAAAATCAGCTTCACGCTGTATCCCGCGCTTAGCAGGGAAAACAGAAAAAACTTAGTGTTACATTGCGTTCCACGTGGAGGAATGATTGTATTTTAAATATTTTAGTTCCGTCGTGGCCCAGGGGTACAGGGATGGGATTGTAACGCGACGGTTGTGGGTTCGATCCAATAAATTTATTTAAATTTATATTTCTATTTCTTCGCTCTGGTAAAGAGGCAAAGAACGGCGTTGAGTTCCGCCACTCGGACGGACGCAATGCCTCTAAAATTTGGCGGAAAATGGGGAACGGAGTGTCTTAACTCTACGTTCCCTCTGCCTACCCTTCTGTGTGCCTGCTGTGTGCGGGAAACAGCATGAAGCTGATTTTTTAAATTATTATTTTAATTCCCTGCTATGGTAAGGCAAATCGAGACATTACATGTTGAGTAGCATGTAATGTTTCGAGAACTGCTTGGAAAATTTGGAATAAGATATTTTAACACTAGATATAAAAATTAAAATGAAATTAAATTAGCTTCACGCTATATCCCGCACACAGCAGGGTAGGCAGAGGGAATCTAGTGTTAAGACACTCCATTCCCCACTTTCTGCCGAATTCTGGAGGCATTGCGTGTTGAGTGGCAGAACTCAACGCCGCGCTTAACCTCGACACCAGAGCGAAGAAATGGAAATATAAATTTAAGTAAATATTTCATCTCCTCGAGTGGGGATCGAACCTACAACCAGTCGGTTTTGCAGTCACACCTTGTGCCGCTGCGCCACGACCGGCCTCAACACTAGATATAAATCCCTTAATTTTGACCTCTCCTTCCTCATACCTTAAGTGGCCCAAAAAAAATGTATAGTGTTTGTATTTATGTATGTAACATACATACATGTCATGTACATATATTATATACCAAAATAATCGTTGTTTTCTTCTTTGTTTTGTTTTTACTCTTTATTATTCTATACATTAGAAAAATTTCCGCTTTTTCATCTTACATCTGTATTTTTTTTTAATTAATTTCCAATATGTACGCAATGAAGAGTTTTATCTATCTATCTATATTTAAAGGTTTTATAGCTTTATTGCCATTTGTATAAAGTGTTCAGCTTAACTATTAGTATTTTTTATCTACCTCAATAAAATACACCGAAGTTTTTTTCATTTGATTCTTTGAATGTGCAAATCTCTAAAATGCCAATATTATAAAAAGAAGAGAGGCCAGTCGTAGCGCAGCGGCACGAAGTGTGACTGTAAAACCGACTGGTTGTGGGTTCTATCCCCACTCGAGGAGTTGAAATATTTACTTAAATTTATATTTCCATTTCTTGGCTCTGGTGTCGAGGTTAAGCGCGGCGTTGAGTTCTGCCACTCACCCTTTGCCTACCCTGCTGTGTGCGGGATACAGCGTGAAGCTGATATATCAAAAGAAGAGAGCAGAAAAAAAAATCTCCACACAACGTGACATTGGCGAAGTGATATGTGCTCAACTGGCATGGCTCGTATGATGGCTCAGAACGCCATAATCAAAGAATCATACTATACCATACCATACCAGAAAAAAATACCCATATTTTCATAAAACGGAGAATAGGGTAGAATATATTAATACCTGAACATTACAAAATAAAGCCATAAAGTCGCCATAGAATATATTACCAACTAAATAATATATTTACAAGTATAAATGAATACGTGGTTCTCGTATAAATTAGTCGTAATGGAGACGGATAAAAGGAAAAAAATCCTATCTAGGCCTAACGCTATCTAAATGTATATTGATGAAATTCTAATGTAGCTGTTAATTAGAATTTGTAATATTGTGTCGAGTGTACTTAGGGTGGGTATATGGGATTAAATATTGAAATGTGGTAATTTAAATGTCCTTTATTTGTAGGTATTAGAGAAACCATCTTGGCGCAGTGGAGCTTTTTTACTATAAATGTGAGAGTTGTTGGTTCTATCGACACTATTGGGAAATGAATTATTTGAAATTTTCTATTGTAGTAATAGCAAACGTGGCATTGAGATCCGCCACTCCACACGCTTTGTGTGAAATTAAAGGGGAAAACGGAGAAGGGAGAGTTTTGATACCAGGTTCTCTCCATGAAATATAATATGTAACCTAAAATGGGAGAAATTATTAATTATATGAAATAAAAATCAAACTCCCTAAATCAAACCATTAAAAAATTTTAAGGATTAAATTTTATATATATTCATCCAGAGGGTGCTCTGACTAATATCTGTCCGATATTTATTTTATGGGCATACGGGTACGCGACCCCGGATCCTCGAGCAACCACTTATAACACCTCTATCCAGTCCATAAAAGTGGTGTCTCCCTCCTTTAACCCTTTCTCCTCGTCTTAAACTAAATGTGTTTAAGACCAAATACATAAGAGCCCAGACTCGAGCACTATCCTTACAGGCCCTGAGCTAACCGTGAAGTCGGAAAAGTTTAGTTTATCTGTTATACACGAGTCTGGAGACATCTATTACGATGTCCATGGCCGGATAGGCGCTGCCTAGGCCAAATGGCGGCAGGTCACTGGTGAGATCTGCGATTGCTAAATAGCGCTCAAGCTCAAGGGGCTGATATCCAAGAGCATCATCCAACCGGTTCTTTTATACGGCAATGAATATTGGTCAGCACTATCTCGACACAAGCTTCACGTCACGGAAATGAGGATGCTGAGTTGGATGTGCGAGGTAACGCGGCCTGACCGTATACGCAACACATTCATTCGAGATAGTCTTGGAATCCGTGACGTAGCTGATAAGCTCCAAGAGCGTCGCCTGAGATCGTATGGCCACGTTGCTTGCCGGCCTAGAAGAAAGCAGACCCTGGCAACATACATCGGGATTAATCCCAGAAGGAAGAAGATGGAATTTCGTATATACATAGAGGTATGTCGTATTTATGCCACCATAACTTCTATTAGAATAAAAAATAAACAAAAAGAATAGAATAAAAAATCGAAAAAAAAGAAAAAATGGAATAAACTAAAAAAATTAAAAGATTTTACAATGGCCCATAATATGAGAGGTCCATGACTCCGTGGAATAATTATTTTAAAATGATTTATGTTATTATTGTATTTAAAACATTTTCATTTCCACGCTCTGTTAAGACAAAACCCTCTTTGAGTCACTGAACGCGCAATGTCTCAAAAGTTGGCACACTCCGTTTTTAAGTGCTAGGTTTCCTCAGGTTTCTCTGCTATATGTAAAGAAAATATGAAATTAAAAAATATGTTAATAGTTTAAGTAAAATAATAAGATACACACAAGAAAAGTATCAAAGAAAATCTTAAACAAAATAACAAACACAAATTGTATTCACGACAACAGTGTGTATTACCAATAAAATGAGGGTACGATTACCTATTCTGTAAATAAAAAAAAACCTTTTAATTCCATTACCCATTATACGTATACCTGATGAATATTGAAGAATTGTGTTTCGAAGATTTCTCTTGGGGCTCCACTGAAAATTAGCTGAAGAATGAAACCTTAATTTAATGATAAGTATAATCTGACATTTGCTATTTGAAGGATTTTTTTTGTTTGTTCTATTTTTTTTTATTTTATTTTATATATTTTTCTTTTGGTTTTATAATAATAACTAATTTTTACACCTCCCCAAAGACACTTCGTCTCTATTTTCCGCCAAATTTTGAAGGCATTGCGTGTAGAGTGGCAGAACTCAACGCCGCCCTTTGTCTCGACACTTCAGCCAAGACATGAAAATATAAATTTAAAAATAAAAAACATAAAAATTTTAAAATTTAAAAATAAAAATAAAAATTTCTTACCAATTTTGTAAATTTAATTGCTTTGTAGTTATTACATGGTATGAGGTATGAGGCCAGTTGTGGCGCAGGGGAACAAGTATGACGACAAAATCGACTGGTTGTGGGTTCGATCCCCACTTGAGGAGATGAAATATTTACTTAAATTTATATTTCCATTTCTTCGCTCTGGTGTCGAGTCAAAGCGCGACGTTGAGTTCTGCTACTCAACACGCAATGCCTCCAGAATTCGGCAGAAAGTGGGGAACGAAGTGTCTTAACACTAGGTTCCCTCTGCCTACCCTGCTGTGTGTGGGATACAGCGTCAAGCCGATTTCTTTTTATTTTTTTTAAGTATTAGGAAAATGCGCTTGCAGAATATGTAAATATTGCTCTTTTGTTTCTATAATTTACTTCAAAATCACGTATCGCTGAGTCAAAAGAGTTCAGTGTACTTATACCGCAATGTGTTAATTCACAATCTCGTTTACAACCGCAAACTGATTTCATACAAACAGTGTCATGGCTGTGATTCAACAATATTATACTTTTTGTGTACCTTCCTTATGCCTACTTATACACCACAAATAGTGTCTCGAAAAAGACAAGGTGAGGAAGCATCCTCTAATCAGGATATTGTTAAAAAAACGATTGTAGATCCATCTACCGCTACTCCTTCTATCCAAAATGTATGGATCCACCCTTCCATGTCCGAAGCCCCAAAATCTTACATTAGTACTGACAAAGGTCCCTTTATCGTGTATGTGTCAAGGGAATCTCCTGATCCATCTGCAGGGACAGCTATAAGAGCTATTAAATTTGGTCAATTTCTTCATACTAATAAAATTACTGATATAGTCAATGATGGAGTTAAAAATGTTGGTCGCAATAAAATCAGTGTCCAGTTTACATCAGCTGAAGCAGCAAATAAATTTTTAGTTAATCCTGTTCTTAGTTTATGTAAATATGTTTGTGTAATCCCAACATTTAATATTACAAGGATGGGAATTGTAAAAGGAGTTCCCGTTGAATGGTCTTTGGAAGAGTTTGTTGGCTCACTGATATTCCCTACTGCTTGTGGGGAAGTTATAAAAGTAAGACGAATGAATCGGAAGAATGTAAGTGAGGGTGTAATTACATGGGTTCCAACTCAAACGGTTGTAATCACTTTACGTGGTCAACAATTGCCTGAAAGAGTATTTTCGTATAAATCTGTCCTTAATGTTGAACTTTATAAATATCCTACAATCCAATGCCTTAATTGCTGTCGTTTTGGTCATGTTAAGTCACAGTGTAGATCAAAGCCAAGGTGTTATAGGTGCTCCCAGTCTCATACTGGTGATGCATGTGACACCCTACAGGAAAATGCAACCTGCATCCATTGTACATCAAAGCATTTTGCTACTGATAAGGGGTGCCCTGAGTACGTAAGACAACAGAATATTAAGGCCATTATGTCGCAAGAGTGTATTTCCTATATGGAAGCATCCTCTCGATTCCCATCTGTCCAGCGTTCCTATGCAGATGTTGCTAAGGAAATGTTTTCACCTCCTGTTTACATGAATTCCCAACCCCAACAAAGCAGATCTCCTGTTACTCCCACTAAATCCTATCGTAAAACAGTTTTCCAAGCTCCTCGTCCTCGCTCACCAATGGCAAAGGGTTACGATAGACAAGCTCACCAGTCCATTATTAGCAATTGTTCCTCTTCCCTTCCTAATGGTTGTGCCCTTAATCAAGGTTCTGACAGTCCAGCAGAATCTACAAAAGATTTGTTAATTGCTTTGACTGACACCCTTGTGAGCATAATCTCAACCGCTGATGAACTTCCTTTACCGTCCAACGTTGCCCAAAACCTACTTAAAATCTTTAAAATCCTTCACAATGGCCCCACTATACTTCCTACAGTGGAATAGTAAAAGTATTCGTGCTAAAAAGCACGAATTACTTCATATTATCTCTCTGTATAATCCTGTCATTATTGCCCTCTCGGAGACGTGGCTGATGCCTGACTCCCGATTTAGGGTTCCAGGTTTCGCCTGTTTAAGGGAGGACAGAAATGACGGGTATGGAGGTAGTGCTATCCTTATCCAGCACTCTTCTCCATATTCCCGTATTCCTCTCCCATCTCATAGTCAACAGTTGAATGCTGTTGCTGTGAGGGTCCTTGGTATTTCCTTTCTTTCTGTTTATATCCCTCGTCCTTCCGCTTCCATCTTCCTAGAGCTTAAGTCTATTATCTCTTCGCTTCCTAGCCCTGTGGTGGTCCTGGGTGATTTTAACACTCATCACACTCTGTGGGGGTGTTATTACTGTGATGGATTTTCGCCTTCGTTGGTAGACATGATTGATGATGTTGATCTCTGCATTCTCAATGATGGATCACCGACTCGTAGGGTTAATCCTAATCAGAACCCTAGGTCTGCTATTGACCTTTCCTTATCTTCTCCTTCTCTTGCTTCCCAACTATCATGGTCTGTACTACCATCTACCCATGGTAGTGATCATTTCCCGATTCTGCTTTCCTTAAATAATAGAGTTCCCCCCACTCCTTCTCCTTCCCTTTGTCATAAGTTTAATTTAAAAAAGGCCAACTGGAACGAGTACGCCAACTCTGTGGATTGCATTTTGGGCAATCTTCCTGAGTCTGGTAATTATGAGAATATCATTGTTTACTATGATAGGTTTGTCTCTGCCATTCTGTCTGCTGCTGACTTACATATCCCCAAATATCACTCCATTCAGAATTGGATGCATTTCAATCCCTGGTGGGATCAGGAATGCTCTGATTCTGTCATTCGGCGAACATCTGCCGAGGAGTCATACGCAGCCTGTATGACTATGGAGAATTTCATTGAATACAGACGCAATGATGCGAAGTTTAGAAATTGCATTGGAAAAAAGAAAAAATTTGGATGGGTAAGCTTTTGTGAGTCCCTTAGTCCTCGCTCCTCTTTTTCTCTTGTTTGGACAAATGTTAAGAGATTTCGCCGATCACTTAACAATGTCAGTAGTCCTAATTCCAATAACCCTTCTGTGTGGCTCAACGATTTTGCAAACAAATTGGCTCCTCCTTCTGTACCATCCCAGGATTTATTTATATCCACGCCGATTGAATCTTTGGAGGAAATGGATCTTTCTTTTTCCTTTGAAGAGCTTAACAACGTCTTAACGGATTTAAAGGACACAAGTCCAGGAGAGGATGGTATTTCTTACTCCTTTATTGCAAGATTAAATGATAAATCTAAATACCATTTTTTAAATTTGATAAATGATATATTTCAATCAGGCAATATCCCCAATTCATGGAAATCCCAAATTGTTATTCCTATCCTCAAACCTGGAAAATGTCCTTCAGATTATAATTCCTATAGACCCATTGCCCTAGCATCTACTTTATCAAAGATTGTTGAACGGATTTTGAAGAATCGACTGGAATGGATAGTGGAAAGTAGGAATATCTTAGCGCCCTCTCAGTTTGGTTTTAGAAAGGGGTTAAGTACTATTGATAGTCTCAGTGTTTTTACTACAGATATTCGACGAGCTTTTGCCAAAGGAGAGTATTTAGTTGGTGTTTTTCTAGATGTTGCATCTGCATATGATAATGTTCTTCTTCCGGTGCTCAGGCAGAAATTGCGTCAGCTGAGTATTCCGCCGAGGATGTCCCATTACATATGTAATTTGCTGACCGGTAGAACGGTATCTGTAAAGCATCCGCTTCTTACTATACCTCCCAGACTTGTCTGGAAAGGTCTGCCTCAAGGTTCAGCTCTTAGTCCGCTGCTGTATAATATTTACACTCATGACCTCGAATTATCTGTAAATAATTTTTGCAACATCCTTCAGTATGCTGATGACATCGTCCTCTATTACAGCTCAAATTCTGTGGAGGACATAACTTATCGTTTGAATGCTGCCTTGCACTATCTTAACCAGTGGCTCTCTAATCATGGCCTGGCATTATCTGTAGCTAAATGTCAAGCGGTAGTGTTTACAAAAAAGAGAGTTATTCCAAATTTTAATATTTTGTGTGATAATATTCCCATCCATTTAACAGAAAATATAAAATTTTTAGGCATAATACTTGATAAACGATTGAATGGAGTTGCTCATGCTGAATATCTCAGCAGAAAGTGTGAAAAAGGCATTAATGCTTTAAGAGCTGTGTCTGGTGTGTGGTGGGGTGCACACCCTTATACTCAAAAACTGCTGTACAATGCTATAATTCGTAGTCATATCGACTATGGATTATTTGTTTTAGACCCCTTTAATAAAGTAGCTACTGAAAAATTAAACCGAATACAATATAAATGTCTTCGAATTATTCTAGGTGCGATGAAGTCTACTCCTACAAATGCATTGCAGGTGGAGTGTGTAGATCCGCCACTTCCTATCCGCCGACAATTCCTTTCTGACCGATTTGTGGGTAAAATGTTGCAGCTTTCCTCTCATCCTCTGTGGTCTAAGCTATCTAAGTTAGCCGATCTTATCCCTCGAGGCAAACCATTGCCATATTTGCTTGATAGTTTCCTTAGACTGACCTCCCTCCCTAATCCCTTGTCTCGTTATCCTTCTAATCCTTTATTCCTTACGCCTTATAACGCCCTAGTATATTCTCCCTGTATTGTCACAAATCTTGGCCTAATCAAAGGAGATCCTGGCACCAACACAAAATTTAAGGAATTAGTCCATCTCCATTGGTCGAATCACCTCCTCATCTTTACTGATGCATCGAAGCTCTTGAAGGAGAGCTGTGTTGGTGCAGCTTGCTGGATACCAAAATTCAAAATTATTTTACAATTTAAATGTCCTCCCGAATCCTCTGTGTTCACAGGCGAGGCTGTTGCTTTGTTAGAAGCAATCCTGTTTACACATTCCCATGATATTAAACAGACGGTTATTTTTACTGACTCACTAAGCTGCCTAATGGCCTTAAAGGGAAACCCGTTTCATAGTAGATTAGGATCTTCAATTGTTTTAAGGATTCGTGAAGAATTGTACTCGTGTCATTTAAAGGACTTGGATGTTACTCTAGTGTGGATTCCAGGTCATTCTGGGATCAGTGGGAATGAATCTGCAGACTCCTGCGCTAAATCTGCTATCCAGTGTGGCACATTAGATCATTTCTCCAATTCCGCCCAAGATCTCATGTCCCTTGCGGATATTCATCTGCGTAAGTCCTGGATTAATTTCTGGAACGAGTCAAAATCTCATAAAGGTAAGTTTTACGCATTTATTCAACCTGATATTCCTAGGCGACCTTGGTTTTATTCTCAAAAGCTTATTGAACGGAAGATTATAACTACAATCTGTCGCTTGCGCCTTGGGCATGCTTCTACTCCTGTGCATCTAGCCAAGATCAGGGTCAGGGACCACTCACTGTGTGAATGTGGTCTGGACGACGGCACTCCTTCTCACATCCTTTTCTCTTGTCCTAAGTTAACTCGTCCTTTATATGATGTCCTTCCCCATAAAGTCCCTCGTCCTATAAATGTTCAGTGTTTGTTAATGTTTGTGTTTAGTCCTTTATGTAAATTTTTATGTAAATATATTAAACATAACAAAATTAAACTCTAAATTAACACCCATGTAAAATATTATTTATTACTAACCTAATATGCTGTGTATATACTAAAAATATGTATTTGTTTTGTTTTAGGTGAAGGCTGTACTTTAACTGGATCTCTTTTTTTTACATGTATTCTATAGTTGTGTATAGTTATCTTTTTTTTTTTTTTACCGGTCAATTTCCTTCGTGTGTTTTCCATACAACGTGACATTGGCGAAATGAATTGTGCTCAACTGGCACGCTCGAAACGCCATTAATTAAGAAATCAATCAATCAAAAAATAATAAGAAAAAAATAAATTAAATCAGCTTCACGCTATATCCCGCACACAGCAGAGTAGACATGGAGAACCTAGTGTTAAGACACTCCGGTGGAATGTGGGGACTTTCCACCGAGTTCTATAGGCATTGCGTGTTGAGTGGCGGAACTCAACGCCGCGCTTTGCCTAGACACCAGAGCGAAGAAATTAAAATATAAATGTAAATAAATATTTCATATCCTCGAGTAGGGATCGAACCCACAACCAGTCTATTTTACAGTCACATTTGTTGCCCCTGCGCCACGACTTTCAATAATAATCAATATTGTATTTATTCAAGTTTTTGTAAAATATATTTCATTCTCTAGTACAAAATTAAAAAATTTTACATTTAGGGGTGAAATAACAAAAAAAATTAAATACTAGAGATTTTCATAAAACACACTCAAATATCAAATTCAAAAATATAAAAATTTTTATACAAAGTGAAGCAATAATATAGAAACACTAAGGGATCTTTCAACATATATTTTGATTTCCATTTCTATTCCATAACACATTCATAACAGGATTGAAAAGCTAATAAGTTCACCCCCAACTCAACGTCAGAGCCTATTTCTTCTGTCAGAAATGCCACTCCAGTGAACACGGCGCTGTCTTGTTGCTCCAAAGTTGGTCGCGATTTGACACACGTTACACAATCCTTTTATTGTATAAACTTAGTAAACATTTAGACAGCAATAAATATGATATTTGAGAAACAAAATTTAACTGATTTAGAAGAATTATATATAAAATAACTAAAGTCTGGTATTATTTGTAATTAGATAAATTATTTTCTTTCTTTGTTTTCGTTTTAAAATTTTTCTCGCATATTAGTGTGTGTAGAAAAAATCTACTTTAGTCTCCGTTTTTCGTCAATTGAGAGTTTTGAAAAATTACGTGGTTAAAAACACTTTTTTAGGAAATGTATAATTTTTTTACGTAGCGGGATTTGAACCCTCGCCTTTTGAAAATCGCCCTGATAACTAAGCCATACCACTATGGGCAATCGAGGTCTGTATCAGATCAAAAATCGATAACTTTTTTATTTGTTAAGATAAACAATTGAATTTTTGCATAAACATAAAGTATAAAATTGCGCTTAAGATAAAGTTCAGATATTATACTTTTATTGGAGTATATATATATAAAAAAAATAATGAAAAAAAAAATATTTAATTTCCTTAGTCCACACTACTTATAGTAGTAATAAAAATGTATTATTAAATTAGTTTATTAATAAACAATGTTTCTTAAGCTGTTATCTATTTGAGTAAGAAATTAATAGTTATGATTAAACATACTTAGTTCATAAAATATAAAATTTACAAAAATTGATTTACAAGTAGAATAATATTAGAAATGAATGTATATTACATAACGAGTATATTATATTTAATTATACTTGGTGAACTACGGGGATCTATAATAAGTTTATTCACTTTTAAAAGATCTAGGGTATCTTCATCAAGTGCCTTCACACTTTTGCTATACTCGTATGTTTTTCTATGACTGGAATTGTATGGATCTGATGTGTAGAGAAGAGTATGAAATACATCCTCATTTGTAGCTGATTGAGAGCACTTTCTGGCATGATGTAGGCGAAATTTTTGATACTCCTTATTACGGGATTCTTGTGCACCTTGTGCATTCTTGGGATCTCGTTCGTTTGTTAGATTCCTTAAATACATGTATTGCGCTTTTGTTAAGTCCAAATCAATGAAAACACTCAATTCCTCTTGATCCGAAAGCATTTTTCCCTGGCTTGCGTTTTCTATGAGATTCAAATATAGAGATATTGTATCTCGGTCAGCAAGCCTTAGTTTTTCTACGAGTTTTGCTTCTAATTTTCCTAAGGAACGTAAGCCCTGAACGTTGGCATTGCAGATGTGTCCAAAGCCATATTCGCTAAATAGCGCGTTATTTTCACCTCTTCGTTGATTCTTAAGAGTCACCATAGGGATACAGGCTCTTTCGCGTTTTCCAGAAGACGTCGATGGTGAGTTCTAAGGTGCTAATTCTTCAATGATTGGTAAGGTTAACAAATATTCAGAATTAAACCAATTTTCGTTGTTTTTTTAAAAAGATTCGTTATCTTTTTACAGGGACGCTTCTGTCCATTGTTTATTAAAGGAACGAATAAGATTCCTTTGAATGTCGCTGATAATAAAATATATGTTGTCTACAGAAACATGATACTTTTCTTTAAGAAATATTAATAGCTAATATTGATTGCTTCAAGTTTTTTTCCTCCTTCAATGTATAAGAGTAATAATTCACGCTTGGAACACTTGAAAGTATTAGCCACTTTAAAATTTAGTGAAGTTACTTAACAATCAAACGTCTGTTAGTAATTTTATTACTAATTTGTAAGAGTTTTATTAAATTAATTCACTCTATTTATATAATTTCATAAATGAGGGTAGTGTGCATTTTATTAATTAGTTATACCGCAAAATGTGGGCAAAATGAAGATAAAACGTTCTTTTATTAATAAATAACAATAATTTCATTGAAATTTACCGTAATCTAATTAATTAAATAGTACAACATTAGAAATTTCAATAGATAGAGTTTTCTTGTTCCCTGACTTGTATCGTAGTTTTCATGATAACTTCTAAAACCGCACGTTTCCGCAGCTGATTTTTATAAATGTTATTTATGAATATCTGGACTATAAAACAACATCAAATGTAACGCGTCGGTAGACGTCGGTAACTGTCAAAAGTCTCGATGAACTTTAAGTACGTACTTTTTTTCTCTTCACTCATTGTTAATATTTTTAATAGGAACATAGTCACAAAATCCACAATATAATAATTGTTTTAAAATCTACATACTATAGGCTTTTTAAAAATATATAACACTTTATACCTATTTGCACATTTTTTTTAAGGAAATTAAGTTTAAAATATCGATGCGTACAACCTAAAATAGAGATTCTTACGTATTACAATTTTTCACAATAAAAAAAAATATATTCCAAATGTAATTCACGAAAAAATAATTCATTACATTAAAGGTCCACTATTATACTATTAAAAAAAAAAAAAAAGTGCGTCAGGGACGACTTTAGTAAAAATGAATTTTGATCTGCCGTTGTTCTACCATTATCCATAGTGCATACGTTCTCTAGCTTCGTTGAAAATTTTATACGTTTGTTACAACTTATTAATACAGTTAAAATCTCTGTACGAATTTTAAAACAAATAGCAGTCTCTTTTGTTATTTTACCAGAACTAACAAATAAAAACATAGTCGTTCCATTGAAGATTAAACCCACAACCATCGTGTTTACAGACAAACGCTGGTCCACTGCACCGCAATGATGTCAATCAATGAAATTTATTGTTATATAATACCCTATACAATACAACAATACATTCTGAACTTAAGCCCACATTAAAATAATTAAACAGAATCAGTAAAAGCTTTCTGTATTGAATCTGGAAAAAAAGGACTCCGAATTCACGACCTTTTTTAATATAATAAAAAGTGATCTTTAAGAAAATGTTCACGATCCACGTCTATTTGATTAACAGAAATAGATTGTCATTTATCATAAAAGTAATTTAAAGTCAGTTACTTTTTGAAATAATTTTGGAAAAGTAAAAAATATATATTTTTCTAAATGTAAATAAGTCTCAAGTAATAGAGAGAAAGAACCTAGTAGTAAGATACTCGTTTTCACACTTTCCGCCCAATTTTCGAGACCTATGCTACACTGTCTCGAAAATTGAGACGATACTCACAAATGTCAAATTTTTCTTTAACATTGTTTTTATTTAAATAAATATTTTGTGTTATGAACTCTACTTTTGACTAACGAAATCAGAGGAGGACCTCTATGTACTTATATCTCTATAATAAAAAATGACTAATTGGTATTATATTATGATAGTGGGGAACGGAGTGTCTTAACACTAGGTTCCCTCTGCCTACCCTGCTGTGTGCGGGATACAGCGTGAAGTTGATTTATTTAATTTATTTTATATTATGATAATCTTGAATATTTTAATTCGAAAGTATTTTTTTTTATTTATTTGTTACGATTTAACGAGTAAATTGTTTAACCCACTGGTTCCCAACCAGTGGTCCGCGGACCACTAGTGGTCCGCGGACTACCAGTGGTCCGCAAAAGCCTAAAAATGGTCGACGAGCGATTTAAATTTTATGACTGGGGATGGTGAGGCGAAGTTTTTGTTTGATTATCACAGTTAATTTTTATTATAACTACATGCATAGTGGTCTTTGCTACCCAGAATGATATAAAAGTAGTCCTTGATCAAGAAAAGTTGGAAATCCCTGGTTTAACTGATCATTATTAAAAAAAATACCGGATACTTTAATAAAATATTGATGAGTTAAAATAAAATAAGTTTAAAGTTTCTGGAGTTAATAAGAAATTTAAAAAATCAGCTTCACACTGCTGCTGCACACAGCACGGTATCCAAAGGGAACCTAGTGTTAGCACTCTGTTCCCCACTTTCCGCTGAGTTCTGAAGGCATTGCGTGTTAAGTGACGGAACTCAACACCACGCTTTGCCTCGACACCAGAGCGAAGAAATGAAAATATAAATGTAAATAAATATTTAATTTCCAGGAGGATCGAACCCACAACCAGTCGATTTTAAAGTTACACTTTGTACCCCTGACTGACCTCAATTAATTAGATTTTTTATTATTTTATTAATGATCGTTGATAATCATTTGAAACATTAACACGAGTAAAGCATCTTATAAAACCTTGTATAATAAATAAATAAAATAGCCTTTATTCAGATTTTTGTACAAGTCATTTTACAAATTATGATTATTTTTATGGGTTCACTTCAGATATTACCTATTACTATCAGTGCCATCTATTATTTGTTTAAAGAAAGGCATTTTCTTATTTTTTTTCTGTCTATGGCGGTTCTGGACCAAAAAGCTAGTATAATAATATGTAAATATCTGAAACCTAACGAAGCTAACACAAAAACAGAAAATTCTAATTTTAAGAATATAATAGTAAGCAATAACATTATATTAACTTTAGAAAAGTCAACAGTTTTGTAAACTCAATCATCTCTCTTATCATAATTGCATTTTCATAGCAAACGATGTAAAAATGATTGCCTTTCATGTCGCAGACGCTAGCAAATATCATTAAAATGTATTTATGGATTACGTTTACCATTATTTTAAAAGGTATTTCTTTTTTTTAGCTTTAGCTTCACGCTGTATCCTTCACATAGCATAGTGTTAAGACACTCCGTCCCCATTAAGATTTTCCCACTTCTGTTTCCCACTTTCCGCTTTGTTTGTGTTACTTGTTGTTTAAAGTCGGTTTTTTTTGTTTGTAAAATAAATATATTTCTTCTTTTATTGTAAAATTTTATCTTCTCAATATGATGACTTTCAGCTATATCCTTTTTATTTACTTTTATTTTGTCTCATATGATTTATGCATATATATTTATATTATGTAACTATATAAAATGTTACTTTCGTAAATTTAATTATTGTAGGTTTATTAACAAATATTTTTTTTCTTTTCACGGTACGTAGCATATAAATAAATTAAAAAGAAAAAATTCAACATATTTTATTTGTTAAAATATATTGAAATAGGACATAGTATAAAATTTACATTAAATTTTGGGCTGTCATGTTTTTCGACTCAGTATGGTCTCCACCCCCTGTCATACCCCTAAAACCTAAACCCTAATAAATTTTAAGCGCCTACGAAAGTTATAGAAGCAAAAATAAGGAGATTTTATTCAAAAAATGTGAGGAAAACCAGAATACATCTGTTGGATGGAATTTATGAAGTAATTCGTAAAATTTTCCCCTTCTGACGTTCCTGTAGGAATTTTAGGAAATCATCTCTTGCTTCTCCCCTATTATTTCCAAAGACAACAACGAAAGAGTTCTATATTACGTATAAGATTTTCTAAGCACAACCAAAACATAGTCTTTTCATTTTTATTACAGTTACTTCAAAAATCAACAGTCAAAAGGTATGTCAACGAGAATCCTGTCCAGTTGGAGATACAACTATGATTTGTACATTTGACATAAACAATAGAACCTACAAAATGTTTCCTAGCAAATGCGCCATGGATCAATTTGCTAAATGTTTTAATAATGGTAAGGCGATATACATACATACACAGTTATAAAAAGTAATAAAAATTAGAATTAAAGCTTAGTTAGAAGGACTGACTAGATACAACATTTCTGGGATCGATTCCCAGTAAAATATTTTTTTTTTGTTCTGGCATAACTAAGCAACGGTGAGCTCCTCTACTGAGCACGCAATGTATCAAATTCGAACTTAAGGTATTGGTGTCTTTACACTAGTAGATATTTTTCTGCCTATACTTATATGTGTGGCTAAAAAAGGTATAAATGCAAATAAATTAATTAAATATACATAACGCTATCGGCGCAGTTGAAAAGTGTGCGATTCAATGTATTATGGCTATGGGTTCGATTCCTATTCAATTGAGCGATTACATTTAGATTATTTTTATTTTCCCGTTCATATAATCTGGAAATTAAGAGGAAAAAAGGAAAGAACATGGAACAAATTAAGTGATCCCATATCAGTAGATGTTTTATCCATACATATATATGTGGGTGAAAAAAACATTACATGATATTAATAAAATGTTCGTTGGTTTAATTATCACGAAGGAAAATGTGTATTTCAAAATAATAATAATAAATCTAAAAGAGGTAAGATAGAATAAGCTCTTAAAACGTCAATTCATCGAGGAAAACGATCGATCAATTTTATCTACCTAACTTCTATTCTTTAAGGAAGTTCTTGTATAATAATAAAATAAATATTAGGTATCCATAACTGCAATATAGAATTTCCTTTCAATAATTAATTTAGTTTCTTAGCTACAGCTCTCTTATCTAGTTTAACATTTAAAATATGTTTGTATGTCATAGTTTTTTAATTAATCTCCAAAACATTACGAAATTTGAAATGTTTTAGATTTTTTGCAGTATCTAATAACTGGCGCTGGCCAAATTAATTTAAATTTTTGTTGCATTGATAAAGTTTTAAAATAACTAATATCGATTTGATGTATAGGAATTTATGAACTTTAGGTTTAGGTTTATAAATACCTATACATCAAATCAAGACTGTGAATATATTAACATTTTACAGTTGCACCATACTGGTATATGACGGTAGTGATTTCATAAAATACATACATTGAATAAAGGCATCTAGTTACTCCATTGCTATAGATGCACCCTACTGCAACGCTAGCATTATGTTCATTTAATATTTTTTTTAACAATCTCATATTTTCTCACACATCATTATATTTCTTCGTATACAGAAAGATACCCACTAGTGTAGATACACTTTAACGTCTACTTTCCGTCCGCATTTGATACATCGTGTGTTAAGTAGAGAAACACGCCACTGTACCTAAGTACACTAGAGCAGGAAAATGAAAGAATTCGTCCCTCGAGTGGATATCGAACCTATAACCATCTTATCCACAGTCATTCAAAGTGCTCCGCGATGGCTTCCAATAACTGAAAGCATGTTTAAAAATATAAAAAAATAATAATCTGTTTCAGATCTAGTAAGAACACCAAATAAATATTGCATAAAAGAACACTTCGGTTTATCTAGAAGGCTTTATGGAGAATCGTGTCCCGTGTTCTGCCCAAACCATTATAGACCGGTCTGTGGTGCTTCTAAGTATAGAGATTATGTATACAGAACTTTCAACAATGGATGTTACCTCGATATGATCAACTGTAGGGGTGATGATGATTACACAGGTTATTTTTTTGTTTAATTCACGCATTATCCCTCATGTAGCAGCATGGGCAGTGGCAACAAAGTGATAAGACACTCAGCGTCGCACTTTGTCTAAACAGAACAGTGAAATGATTCATTTAGTAGAGTGGAGAACGGAGTATCTTAACACTAGGTTCCCTCTGCCTACCCTGCAATCCTGTGCGGGATGCACACTTATATCCTAAAGCTGATTAAATTGGTATGGTAGTTAGTATATATACAATATATAGGTATCTACAATTTTCGCTTTAGAGCAGACCATTATTGTATGTTCAAAACTCATTTATTTCAATCACCTACTTCTTTCATTGGATAGTGATAGTGACCGTACCTTTAATAACGTATTAACACTATCGTGGCACACTATGATATGAGCAAAAAAAAATCTTGTTGTGTCACGCTCACAAAAGGATAGGCAAAGAAAACGTAGTGTTAAGACACTGTTCCACATCGTATGAACTTAAAAAAAATAATTAGCTTCACGTTGTATCCCGCACATAGCAGAGTAGTCAGAGGGAATATAGTGTGAAGACACTCTGTTTCCCTTTGACCTCGAGATAGTTAAATAACGTGAATGGTACAAATGGTTTCATCATCCCGCAAACGGCAAAAAAAAATCTGTTGTATGGGCACCCCCTTAAATATTTATTTTATTCTATTTTCAAGTATTAGTTGTTATAGCAGCAACAGAATATCATGTGTGAAAATTTTAACTGTCTGACTATCACAGTTCATGAGATACAGCCTGGTAACAGGACGGACAGACAAACAGACAGTCTTAGTCCCGTTTCACATTTTGGGTACAGAACCCTAAAGCAAATGGTATCTACCAAACAACGTAAAGAAAAAAAAATCTAACATAAGAAATTAAAACAAGCTACTATCATTATTTTTCTTTAATATAAAGGAAATTAAATAGAAATTTTAAATAGTTTCAAATATAAAACTCCTATTACAGGTTACGTCGAGGTCCCGCTACAGTTCTGTCAACGACACCTCATGAAGAATATATACAAGGAAAAACTTATAATGTCCAATAAATACGATTATGCAAATTATTAAAGAATATTTAAAAATTTTTATTTAATTTGTACTGCATCTTTTCTCATATAAAAGTTAAATTAATGTATGTATGACTAAGATAAATATTTTGAATTGCGCCAATGTAATTTTTTACAGCTCTACAAGAGGTCGAAAAAGGATTATTTCCTAATTAAATTCTAACAACCATTTCAATCACGTGTATTTATAATATATATTTTTTAGGCTTCACGCTGTAACCCTCACATAGAAAGGTAGGCACAGGGGATCTAAAGGTAAGAGACTCCACTCCCTAGGAAATAATTCCATTCCCCACTTTCCAGCTTCACGCTGTATCCCGCACACAAGAGGGTAGGCAGAGGGACACTCCGTTCCCCACTTTCTGCCGATTTCTGGAGGCATTGCGTGTTGAGTGGCAGAACTCAACGCCGCGCTTAACCTCGACAGCAGGGCGAAGAAATGGAAATATAAATTTAAGTAAATATTTCATCTCCTCGAGTGGGGGTCGAACCAATAACCAGTCGATCTTACAGTCACACCTCGTGACACTCAGTGGCACGAGGTGTGACTGTAACTCGTGCCATCAATTGCCATCACTGGCTATTGAGGCCAGTGGTGGCACGAGTGGTGGCCTCGTGCCACCACTGGCCTCAATGTGTGTGATGCGTGACACCAAACAAAAAATCCTAGAATGGGAAACGAATTCGCAACAAGTCGCGTTTAAAATCACACGCTTATGCCACTACGCCACAACTGACCTCAAGCATATAAGCAATATTTAACACATATTAATCCTATAAGCTTCCCTACCTTATTGAATATTACCTTGCTTCACGAATTTCGATTTTAGAGGATTACTTGTGAGAATTATTATGTAAATAATGCAACATGTTGATAACACATTTCCGACTTCGTAACTACAGTGTTCTGTAAATTTAACAGTATTTAGAACACGTTATATCCCGCACACAGCAGGGTAGGCAGAGGGAACCTAGTGTTAAGACACTCCGTTCCCCACTTTCTGCCGAATTCTGGATGCATTGCGTGTTGAGTGGCAGAACTCAACGTAGCGCTTTGCCTCGACACCAGAGCGAAGAAATGGAAATATAAATTTAAGTAAATATTTCATCTCCTCGAGTGGGGATCGAACCCACAACCAGTCGATTTTACAGTCACACCTCGTGCCGCTTCGCCACGACTGACCTCAAACTAGAGTAGGCATATCTAGTAAATATGGTTAACATTTCTAAAAACTTGAGCCCGGTCGTAGTGCAGGGACACGAACACACGACTGTAAACGCGATAGTGTGTGGGTTCGATTCCCACCCAGGGGAGTGAAGTATTTAATATTTTAATTTCTTCGCTCTGGTGATGGAGTAAGGCTTGACTCTCTGCCATTCAAAATGTAATGCTTGAAGAATTCGGCAAAAAGTGGGAAAACAGTGAGTATCAATAGAAACAGAGTGTCTTAGCCTTAGTATATCAGGCTGTCTCTTTAGCCTGTAATGTGCGGCATACAGCATAAAGCTAAAAAGAAATCTGACAACATCATAGGACTTGGTTAAGTGGAAATATTTTATTAAATATCAAGAATACTACTTTATATTTACCTACTGACTCCAAATTAGAAAGGAATTCGTTTTATTGGAAAAGTTTTATTCCTAAGTGAATAACAGATCAGTTGATTAATATGGAAAGATAAAATAATAATAGCGGTAACCGCAAAGTACTACACACTATAGTCATAAACTTACATTGTTGTTATTAGCGTATGCAACATCAAAGAAATACAACAAACTGACTTAACGAACCGATTAACTTTTCAATCATTTATTTTTACTTATTTAGAAAACGTATAAAAATTTGACCGTAGCGGGACCCGAACCCGCGCCTCTATAAGTATTTTTCTTTCCGAAGTAATAACACTTTAAAAATGTTTAAAAACATTTATTTTTAATTGTTCTGGTGCATTTAAAATTAGGGCAGAAGTTATAATTATATATATATATATATATATATATATATATATATATATATATATATATATATATATATATATATATATATATATATATATATATATATATATATATTCTTTATTGCACTATAAAAAAATAAATAAAATAAAGTTACAGAAATGAGGTTAACAAAGGTGGACTTATCTCTAAAAGAGATTTCTTCCAGTCAACCTGTGGAAGTGGGTGAAATAAACATATAGCGGGATGACAAAATTGTGCAATTTTCGAAAAGATTTTAACAAATATGATATATTAAAAAAAATATATACCTACATACACATACATACATACATACATACATACATGAATACATACATACATGAATACATACATATTATACATACAATACATTAAAACTAATATAATTATGAAGTTCTTTTTTTTTTTTCTTTCTTCAATCTTCAATGATAAGTACTGTCTAATTCTTTGATAAAATGCTTTTTTAATGATGCTTTAAAGGACACTATAGATGAGCTTTGTTGGATAGACTTAGGAAGCTTGTTCCAAAGTAATGCAGCCTGTACGGAGAAAGACTTTTGCATAAATTTTGTGTTAGTCTTGGGAATGTCAAGCGTCGGAATGACACATGATCTCCTTGAGCGAGTGGGACTAGGAAGGATTTTAAATCGGGAACGCAGATAGGAAGGAAAATTTTGGTAGTTGAGTATCTTAAACAGGAAAGATAGGATATGCATATCACGGCGAAGTCGGATAGGGAGCCACTTAAGCTGAGCACGAAACTGAGAGACGTGATCATACTTACGTAAACCGTTAATAAAACGAATTGCAAGATTTTGAAGACGCTCTAATTTGATAAGTAGCTCCTCAGTCACATCCAAATAGCAGACGTCGGCATAATCAAGAATAGGCAGGAGGAAGTATTGGAGACGCTTAAGAGAATGATAAGAGAAATGCATGCGTTTACTTATTTCATTAATATGAGATGTCCAAGTCATGTTGCTGTCGATAGTTAAGCCCAAATTCTTCACTTTTTCATAATATGGAATTGTAACTCCAGAGTATATAATATTAGGCAACAAATCCCAATTGATTCTTCTTTTAAGTCGGCTACTGCTGATTATAATTGCTTGTGATTTTTTTGGATTTACCGCGAGACCGAAAGAATCACTCCATCTTTGGATAGCAGTAAGGTTGTCGTTCAAAAAACTAATTATCTCGGGTAGATCGTTTAAATAGCCATGTTGATATAACTGCAAATCATCTGCATACAGATGGTAGGGAGAAGAAATAACTTGTGAGATATTATTAATAAACACAGAAAAGAGAAGTGGAGAAAGAACGCCGCCTTGAGGAACACCAGCATTGAGATCTAGCCAAGTTGAAGTGGTATCATTGGCTATCACACATTGCCGGCGACCAGTAAGATATGAGTGAAACCAAGAGATAGCGGAGGACGGTATGTTAACTGCACGGAGCGTAGCAAGAAGTATATCAAAATCAACAGAGTTAAAAGCACTGCTGAAATCCAGTAGTACCATTACAGTGAGCTTGGTGTTATCCATGGCACACCGAATGTCCTCCGTAATATTCAGCAGCGCACTAACTGTGCTGTGGAAGGGGCGGAAACCAGATTGGTATGGACAAAGTAAATTATTAGAGGAAAGATAGGAGTGGAGTTGATTGTAAACGACGGTTTCAAGGACTTTGGAGAAGATAGGCAGGATGGATATAGGACGATAATCAGTGGCATAGGTGGGATTTAAGGTTTTAGGCAATGGAACAACGTAAGCATTCTTCCACTGTGAAGGAAAGACATTACATGACAGTGAAAAATGTATAATGTGTGTAACCACTGGTGCAATGATCTCCAACACAGGAAGAATCATCTCAAGGCTGAGATTGTCACTTCCGACGGCTTCAGTGGAGATGGAATGGATATACTTCTTGATTTCCTCCTCGGATACAGTTCTAAAAGAAAACGGAGTCGAGCCTGGTAGGTTAATACGAGATAAAAAAGCAAGTGTCTGTGATTTTGTTTCAGAATGTATGTTTAAAATAGGTGAAGTGAAATTGGAGTTTAAGATATTAAGATCCACTGAAGTTTGATGGCGTTCAGTGGTTTTACCTACACCCAGCGACTCTAAGAACCTCCAAACTTTAGCTTGACAGAGATTCTGAATAGTTTTGTGAATATAGCGACGTTTGGAATCCCTACACATTCTGTTGCAAATGTTGCGTAGTTTTTTATAGGTTGCGAGATTTGCCTCACTGGGATATTTTCTATTTTTAGCCTTCGCTTTGTCACGTTTAGACATGCTTCTTCTAATAATAGACGTTAACCATGGGGCAGGTGCATGTTTCATTCGAACTGGTCTTACTGGGGCATGAATATTGTAAATATTAATCAGTTCCGTAGTTAGATATTCCACCATGTCATCGATGTTGGTTAATGACATTATGGGTGACCAGTCGATGTTTCCCATATCTTCTCTAAGGCGTGCCATGTCCATATGCTTAAAATTGCGCTGAAGAAAAATTATGCCTCTAACCCTGGGAGGGCGTAATTTATATGAGAGAAATATTAAATCGTGGAAGGAGAAAGGAGCAGACATTTGACCGTGAGAAATAACAAGGTTTGGGTTAGAGACAGAAATAATATCAATTTGAGAAGGCCTACAATTAGGAAAGAAATGAGTAGGGGACGACATAGGTAAAATATGTAAATTGTATGATACATTAATAGCTTTAAATAGGTTAGTTCGAGAATCATTTTTTAACAGGCACGTATTTAAGTCACCCATACAAATTATATGCTCATACTGAGGTGTAAGATTCTCAAGCACATCTTCCAAATCTCCAAAATAATTAACTTTATCATTTGGGGAATATAAAACTCCCACGAGAATTTTTTTATGACGTAGTTGTATTTCTACGAAAAGATATTCAAGACACCCTATAGGTTGATTAAGAGAGCAGGAGACGACACTGGCAGGAATGTTGTTGCGAAGGTAAATACCAACGCCACCACCATTAGCCCGCTCAGTGCGGTCATTGCGGAATAGTTGATAACCTGGAAGGGAAAAGCAAGCAGAGGAAAGGGATGGCTTTAACCAGGTCTCAGAGACAAGAATACAATCGACTATGCCAGAGCCAAAGGATGTGAGAAGATCATTGTAGTGAGCAGGTATACTCTGCGCGTTGATATGCACCAAGGAAAAAGAAATTGAAGGAATGTTAAAAATGGATGACAGCTTATCTACAAGGGTTTCAGTATATGAAAAAGATGTGTTTTTGCTATCAATACTATCGCAGCTGCTAGATGAACAGGAGAAGAACTCATCATCAATATTCATATTTTTTGAACGTATATAAACGTGTATGCGTATATATATTATAGTATTATAAATATATATATATATATATATTATATAATAAAAAAATATATAAAGATATACTTTTATAAATATAAAAAATAAATAAATTATAATATAATATCAAATAATATAAAACTATAAAAACTAATAATTTCAAATCCACGTGCACAAGTTGACTCAGATTAATTTACACGTTTAAAGAGTTACTGTAATGATTATAATTACAAAAAAAAAAGTTTGAAATTTATAAACAACAACAATACGGAAAAAAACAATATCTATCTATATCCATGCGTATGAGCAGTATATATATATATATATGTGTGCTAAAAATAAATAATTTAAAAATTATTTTAACAAAGACAATTATAGTAATACAACGAGCATTCACTTTCAAACTATTATCTGTATAATTTACATTCTATGACATACATAGTTGACACATATCAAATGTATAGTATAGAAATATTATCAAACAAATGCCTATAACATTTTTAATAAAATAAGTTTAAAATTTTAAAAATTTAACAAAACAACAAAACAAAAAAAATAAAAAAAGAAAGTAAGTGAGTGTACCTTATATATATTATAGTCGGATAAACATGAAAAAAGAAAAAAAAAGAAATTGGTAAGTAAACTATTACATGTAACCCGACTAAATTGAGATGGTATAAAGAAATCAGCTGTCCGGTTTGTTGTTTTCTTTATATTTCTCTAACGGATTTTGTACAATTAGCCGTTTAAGTTCTGACAACGAAGATATTTTCACTTTCGATTTATTAGCAAGTAATATTACAACTATACCGTCAGCTGACCAACATTTCTTTATACCAAAGTGTTTCCGTGCTGATACAAACACTTCTTGCCGAGATTTCGTTAAGAATTCTGTCATCGTTACTTTGGTACCCTTTAATAAGGTTTTTGCCTTCCACACGCTGGATCGTAACCGTAGACTTGAAAACCTAACGAGTATAGGCCTGGCAGAATTCTTTTTAGTACCGAGTCTATGACATAAATCGATTGACGTGGATTTAACGTCAGACAACTTCATGTGACCGGATAATAATTCTATTGTCTTTCGCAACACATCCTCGTCCTTTTCTTCTCTAATGCCATGAAGCAAAAGCACCTTCCTCCTTGATTGTGACTCCAAGCGGTCCATTCCCAGTACAAGTAGTTCAACTTGAGACTTCAGAAGGCTAAGTGTCTTCCACACAAAAGCTTTAAAGGTACAAAAATCGGAAGTCAAAGCTTTTACTGAAGTTGTGGGGACCGCAGCGCTAGGCTGAGAGAGGGTTTTCTCAAAGTCACCCATACGACAGGAGAACATAGTGGAGAGTTCATCCATGCTTTTGATAAGTTTTTCTGTAGGTGTTTCCATATTTAAAAGAATCGTGCGAAATTGTGTGGGAAAGTGAAATTCTAGTCAACTTAAGCACAAGTGTTTAACTTTTAACACATATATTAATAATTATTAATTTAAATAAATAAAAAAAATCAAGAGCTGCTAAAACACGTCTATGCACTTTCGTGTCTACCCGCGAAAAGTAATTATATAGCATAAAGCACATATGTATGTGTAAAGTATATAAAAAAATAATTTTATACATATTGTATCTAGTATAGAGGCCAGTCGTGGCGCAGGGACACTGAAACTGGTTGTGAGTTCGATCCCAACTCGAGGAAATGAAATATATAATATTTTTATTTCCTCGCTCTGACAACGAGGCAAAGCGCGGCGTTGAGTTCCGCCACTCAACACGCAACCCTCATAAATCTGGCGGAAAGTAAGAAGCGGAGTGTCTTAACACTATGCTCCCTCTACCTACTACCCTATTACATACGGGATACAGCGTGAAGCTGAGAATGGACGTATACAATGTCAATCCAATACAACAAACTGACTATGCACTGTTTAATTTATAAATCACTCATTTTTAATTGTTCTTGGGAAATTAATAAAAACAAATAATTTTACAAAAATTTTAAAATTGAACGAAGCAGGATTTGAACCCGTGCCTCTTTGCATCACCTCATTTCATGTTTGCAAAAAAAAAAGCTGTAACAAGTATGTAAAAATTGCGATGTTCTCATCGGGATGAGAACGTATTGCTCAGTTGGTCAGAGCATTTGGACGGTTTCCAAGAGGCGCTGGCTTAAAGCGATACGTTCAAATTTTTATATGTTTTCTAAAAAGTATTTTTCTTTCCTAAGTGTGGAATAAGACTATAAAAATGTAAAAATAATAAATAACATTTAATGGTTGCCTAAGTTGTTTAAGTAAGAGATCAGTAGTTATATTATGTACAAAATAAAGGGCCAGTCGTGGCGCAGAGGCACAAAGTGTGACTGCAAAATCGACTGGTTGTGGGTTCGATCCCCACTCGAGTGGGAAAATGAAACATTTATTTTAATTTATATTTTTATTTCTTTGCTCTGGTGTCGAGGCATGGCGTTGAGTTCCGCCAGTCAAAAAGCAATGCCTTCAGATTTCGATGGAAAATGGGAAATGGAGTGTCTTAACACTAGGTTCCCTCTGCCTACCCTGCTGTGTGCGGGATACAACGTGAAGCTGATTACTTTAAATAAGTAAATAATTCGTGTTTTGGACTAAAACTTTAAATACGGTAAGTCAATCAATCACCTTTGAGGCAAGGATTTCAATATAGATGTGGTATTTCTCGAGATGGGAGTTTGTGGTCTCAAATATTACTAAACCGAGTATAAATTCGCTGCCGTATACATCAAATAAATTAACTAAAACTGAAATTAATATAGACACGCTTGGACACATGCGAGGGTGATACAAGATTGTGGGCGCGATTCCCACTTATGGAAATGAAATATTTAATATTTTAATTTCTTCGCTCTGGTATCGAGGCAAAGCGCGTCGATAAGTTCCGCCACTCAGCACGTAATGCCTCCAGAATTCTGGGGGAAAAAGGGGCAGAGTGACTTAATATTAGGCTCTTTTGCTTACCGCGTGATCATACAACATGTGAGTAGTCTGTTTTTTTTTAGTATGACAAATTAATAATCTATTTCAGACCTTATAAACCACCACAGGCTTTATTCGAAGGATTATGTATACAGAACTTTCAACAATGGATGTTACCTCGATATGATCAACTGTAGGGGCGATGATGATTACATAGGTGACTTTTTATTTTTCACGCATTATTCCACAGGGACAACGAAGTGCTAAGACACTCGGTTCTACACACTAAATAAATTATCACGGTTCATGAGATAGCCTGGTGACAGACGAACAGACAAACAGACAGCACAGTCTTAGTAATAGAGTTCCGTTTCACATTACGGAACAATAATTATAAGAGTATCTACGATACAAGGTAAAGCTAAAAAAATTAAACTGAATTAAGAAAATAAAACAAGCTACTATCATTTGTTTTTTTTTTATTTGAACAAAATTAACAGAAGAATATATACAAGGAAAAACTTATAATGCCTAATAAATATGGTTATGCTAATTATTAAAAAAAAGCGGCGATGAGTTCTGCCACTCATCACGCAATGCCTCCAGAATTCGGCAGAAAGTACAACGCAGTGTCTTAACACTAAGTTCCCTCTGCCTACCCTGCTGTGTGCGGAATACAGTGTGAAGCTGATAAAAAAACATTTAAAATCTTAATTTTATTTTTTTATAGCTTTCTTTTCATAAATATGTAAATTAACTTAGGTATATCACCACGATAAATATTTTGCAAGGCAATGACACTGGCATGTTTTTCTATATGTTATCAGTTTTATACGTTTATTTAGACAAGATCACACACTTCATCCCCCAATTTTCATAATTTGATGTTTCTTCTTGATCGAAGTTTGGAGTTCCCATTTACCATATATTTTTTTTAATGTAAAACTAATATTTGACACAAAATAAGTATTCCGTTTGAACCAATCGTGACATAAGGGCACCGCGTCCGACTAAAGTAGCGACGATTGGGGATTCGATTGCCACTCAGATGAATAGATTTTTTCACATTTTATCGGTCTGGTAATAAGACTCGGAGAAAAAATCACACCGGTCTTTCATTTATTTTAGTTTTGTACTGAAGCTCGAAGAAAAAAAACTGTGTATGCTCCTTCGAGACTTTTATTTTAATAATTTTAAGTCTAATCCATATAAATGTAAATAAATATAAATTTCTTCGCTCTGGTGACGAGGCAAAGCGCGGCGTAGAGTTCCGCCACTCAACACGCAATGCCTCCAGAACTCGGCGGAAAGTGGGAAACAGAGGGTCTTAACACTCGGTTCCCTCTGCCTGCCCTGCTACGTGAAGCTAATCCATATAAATGAGAGGGAAATATGAAAAATGAAAATGAAACGAAATATTTTTTAAACTGTCATAAAATGTAAGGCTTGGCAAATTGATCACTCTAAGTATTATAAAAACACATGAAAAAGTCTTATCATTCATATATAACGATTAGATATTATATTATCGAGGCCATTTGTGGCGAAGGGGAACAAGTATGTGTCTTTAAACGCGAGTGATAGTGGGTTCGATGCCCACTCGTGGAAATAAAGTTATTTAAATTAGTATTGACTTTTTTTGCTCTGGTGTCAACTTCCGCCACTCAAAGCGCAACGTCTCCAGAACTTAGCGAAAAATGAGGAACGGAATCCTCGAGTGGGGCTCGAGCTACATTCCCTCTGCCTACTCTGGAGTGTACGATATACAGCATGAAGCTGATTTTATTTAGATATTATATAATCAACTGAAGTACTTATATAATTGGTGTCTATATTCAGATATTGTTTATTAGTAAAGATAATCCACTATTGAGTTACTAGCAAAGATTATGGTCCGTACTTGAGTTCTAAGTGCTACAAGTACAATAAGCCTCTAAAGGGATTATGAATGCTATTCTTGTCTTATACTAATAATTATTACTATTATAAATATATACAATTTTATTTTCTTTAATTAGAAAGATAATAAAAATGTAAATATTTTAATTTTAAAATTATCTCTTAAGAAATAATGTTATTAAAAAAATCGCTTTTGTAATAATACTTTTATGTACTACACCAAAAACACAATAGTCAAAAAGTAAATAATAATTGAAAGTAGCTCAAGATAATTAAAGAAAAACTAAAGAAATTAATTATTTTTATGTATATATATCTATTTATTATTGAAAATCCGTTGTTTTTTCTATTAATGGCTTCTCTAGTTACCTACTTTCCTTAGTTCTTTACTTACATAGTTCTTTTCTAAATTCTTTGAACTCTTTCTTAAATAAAAAGTAGTTAGATATTATTAAATATAAAACTTTGAAATTGATTTGACTTTCATAAAGCTATAGTTTTTTCTTACAGCTTTCAGAAGAACACAGGTTGAAAAAGGATTATTTCCTAGTTAAAATCTAACAATCAATTCAAACACGAGTAAAAAATATTTTTTTTAGCTTTACTCTGTATCTTGCACACGTCAGGGTAGGCAGAGGGAACTTAGGACTGGGTTCCCTGGTTAAAAAACTCCGCTCTCTTCCGCCGAACTGTATTGCGTGTTAAATGGCGGAACTCAGCGTCGCGATTTTTCTGGTTGCCAGAATATATATATATATATATATAAATATATATATATATATATATATATATATATATATATATATATATATATATATATATATATATATATATATATATATATATATATATATATATATTCTGGCAAAAATATATATATATTGAATATTTAATTTTCTAGAGTGTTAATCGAACTCACAGCCACGACTCGCCTCGATGTATCTAACTATAAATAATATTTAATACATATTAATCCTATAAGCTTCCCTACCTTACTGAATATTAACTTGCTTCACGAATTTTGATTTTAGAGGATTACTTGTGAGGATTATTTACATACATGTCGATAACACATTTCCCACTTCGTAACTACAGTGTTGTGTAAATTTAACAGTATTTAGCTTAAACTTAAGAATTTTCATATATTAGATTTCTTGAGTACAGGATTTACTATCTTCAGGTTTCTTCTAAGATCATTTTTAGTCTTTTTCACGCTGTATTAGCTTCACGCTGTATCCCGCATACAGAAGGGTAGGCAGAGGGAACCTAGTGTTAACTGACACTCCGTTCCCCACTTTCTGCCGAATTCTGGAGGCATTGCGTGTTGAGTGGCAGAACTCAACGTCGCGCTTAACCTCAAATAGTCTTTTTCAAAATGTATTATCACCATGAATTTGAAGATGGCAAATCTTATATATAGATAACTAGAGAGTGCGCGCGGCTTCGCCCGCTTATTAGGAGTAAATTCTAAAAAAGCCACGAAACACGTGTTCAATAAAATATTTTAACAGTCTGAATTTAAATTTTTATAAAAGTCGGTGGCCATTTAAAGATTTTTCCATATAAACTTTCAACCACTTATTTGAACCTTTAGGGGGTGAATTCTTAAAAACCATGAAACACGTGTTCAATGAAATATTTTTAAGAGTCTGAATTTAAAATTTTATAAGAATCGGTGCCAATTTAAAAAAAAATCCATACAAACTTTCAACCCCTATTTCATCCCTTTAGGGTTAAAATTTTTCAAAATCCCTTCTTAGTGGATGTCCAGAATATGAAAATAAACATCTGCCCAAATTTCACGTTTCTACCATCAGCGATTACGGCTCTGCGTGCGTCTTACCTCAGTCAGTCAGCACAAGTCCTTTTATATATAGACTAGAGGGCGCGCGCGGCTTCGCCCGCTTATTAGGAGTGAATTCTAAAAAAACCACGAAACACGTGTTCAATAAAATATTTTTAACAGTCTGAATTTAAATTTTTATAAAAATCGGTGACAGTTTTAAGATTTTTCCATATAAACTTTCAACCCCTTATTTGAACCCTTAGGGGGTGAATTCTTAAAAACCATGAAATACGTGTTCAATGAAATATTTTTAAGAGTCTGAATTTCAAATTTTATAAAAATCGGTACAGATTAATTTTTTTTTCCATACAAACTTTCAACCCCTATTTCATCCCTTTAGGGTTAAAATTTTTCAAATTCCCTTCTTAGTGGATGTCCAGAATATGAAAATAAACATCTGCCCAAATTTCACGTTTCTACCATCAGCGCTTACGGCTCTGCGTGCGTCTTACCTCAGTCAGTCAGCACAAGTCCTTTTATATATATAGATAATAATTAACTGCTCTGTTATTCACTTATTAGGAATTAAACTTATCTATATAAACATTTTTTTTCATAGTTTTTTTATGTCAGTAGGTAAATAAGTAGTACAATAGAGTAATAACATTAATTTATGTTTTTTTTTAGTTCCACTCCACAGAGAGAATCTGAAAACTTAATATTAAAATACTTTGTTCGTAATTATACACTCTGATTCCCCACTTTCCGCCAATTTCTATCAGTTCATTAATAATTTCTTTACTTTTAAAAATAAAGTGTTTTAACACCCATTATAGTCATAGTGGGTTTTGAAATTCCTTATAGCTCTTAAGGGTTAAATATATAAAAAAAAACATTGATTTCTTTATTATATAATAAAACTGTATAAACATATTATTTATCATTTTATCAGTGACAATAGGCTTTAATTACAGTTTTTGTCATTGTTTAATTAAATATAGGTACAACGCATATAAATGTATGTGACAGAAAATTAATGCACTTAAATATGACAGGCGCTATTAAGTATCATTAAATCCAATAATAATTAACGAATCACTCGTTCAATGTTTGAGACAATGGTTACCATAATTGGTTAATAACCAACCTGGTCTAAAATTATAATAATTTATTGTAATAAAACTGTAAACGCAACGGTTGTGGGTTCAATTCCCATTTGACAGAATGAAATATATGTTTTAATTTCTTCGATTTGATATCCAGGCACGGCGAGGCGCACAGCCTTAAAAATTCAGCGGAAAGTGGGAGAGGAAAGGATCTTAATGGGGAGCGGCTTAGAACTAGGTTCCTAGGTTCCCTCTGCTTACCCTGCAATGTGCGGGATATAGCGTGAAGCCGAAAAAAACACCTTATTTTTCAACGTTTTTTTAAACGCAAACATTAATTTTGTACAAGATTTGCCATCTTCAAATTCATGGTGATAATACATTTTGAAAAAGACTATTTGAGGTTAAGCGCGACGTTGAGTTCTGCCACTCAACACGCAATGCCTCCAGAATTCGGCAGAAAGTGGGGAACGGAGTGTCAGTTAACACTAGGTTCCCTCTGCCTACCCTTCTGTATGCGGGATACAGCGTGAAGCTAATACAGCGTGAAAAAGACTAAAAATGATCTTAGAAGAAACCTGAAGATAGTAAATCCTGTACTCAAGAAATCTAATATATTTTAGAATATATATATATATATATATATATATATATATATATATATATATATATATATATATACTAGCGACCCACTCGCGGCTTCGCCCGCTTAAACTACTGAATTATTTATCTAATATACTGAATTGCGTTTCTTAAACAAACGACACAAACAACAGAATACTTAAATGGTAAAAATCATAAACAACGTAATAGGTAGTCTACCTATTATTCTTTTATGTAAAAATATTTAAACGAAAGATTGATGAACGAAAGATTGATGATTGATGATTATTTAAAGAGCTCCAAAATATGTGCAATTGTTTCTAAACCTACTTTACTAAAGAGCTAGCATTGAAGCCTTCTCTGGTCCAGCTCCTTTCTTCTGGCGCTGGGGAACGGCATCAAGGCCATCTGGCCGTGGTCTCGAGCGGCAACCATCAATATGGGTGGGCCCTTTAGCCCTAGGACTGTGTACCTGCCCTAGACCAGATACAGAGAGAGTTTTTTGGTGGGAATGGAAGGATAATGCTGTGTGTAAGGGATAAATGAAACATGAGTCGATACAGCTGTGTATGGCCTGCGTTATGCATTTATAATGACAATTAAAAATGGACAGACGGACAACAAAGTGATCCTATAAGGATTCTGTTTTTTTCTTTTGAGGTACAGAACCATCAAAATGAATATTTTTTTAGTTTGGTTATCCACGCTGTTGTGCACTAAATAATTGTAATTTTAAGTCTTTTGGAATTAATTTGATTGAGCTTGCAAGAATAGTCATATTTAAAAGAAAAATGTTTATTTATTTCATATTTGTCTAGGTAAACTGTAATTGCGCGCACGCAATTTTTCCTACATAAATTCCGGGTTAAAATATAGATTACATATTAGTACTAATACAATAACAAATCTATCATACACAAATTGCAAGAACTACGTGGCTGCTTGAGAAAGTTTCAACTTATATTGGAGAATATTAAATATTGAAATCTTTGTCGAGTTTTTTCTGTCATCACACAAACAATAATTGAAAACTTAAGATTTTCACTTTCTGCGTAATTTATGCTTTGAGTACAGGAGTCACGCCACTATGACGCGATTGCGTCATCAATTCTTATTATTCTACCCTGCAACTTATTTGTGAACGATGATATAAAAGGCTGCACGGGCGTTGTACATTCAGTCTTGGCTCTGGTGTGGGTCGGAGCACTACTTGTGCTCCACCACTGGCTAACCTCGACTATTTGGACAATTAATTATTTGATTAATTAATTGTTATTTTTATTATAAATGTGGTTAAGACCTATTTATAATTATCTACGTGAAGTCTTGGCTCTGGTGTGGTTCAGAGTACTACTCGTACTCTGCCACATAACCTCGACTATTCGGGTAATTGATTATTTAGTTAATCAATTATTATCGTAGTTATGAATGTGGTTAACACCTATTTGTAATTGCTTACTTTAGAAATCATTCAGTTATTTATGCCTTCAGCTACTATTGGAAACTACCTTGCTAAAAGTATTTATGTTAAAATTGTTTTTTGTACATATGTCATGTGTTCACATGTGAGTAGAACAAAACTACTAAAATCCATGTAACTGATTAATAAAAGTAGTTTTATTTAATATTACTAACACAATATTTATTTATAGTGGCAACAACATGTCAATAAACACAAAAACCTAAACCTTATAAATTACCTAAACCTTAAAAAAAAAAAAAATAAATTAAAAAAATTAAAAAATAAATAAATAAAAAAATTAATAAAATAAAAAAAATAAAAAAAATTTTTATTTATTTATAACACGTTACGTTATTTATTTATAACACGTTACGTTATTTATTTATAACACGTTACGTTATTTATTTATAACACGTTACGTTATTTATTTATAACACGTTACGTTATTTATTTATAACACGTTACGTTATTTATTTATAACACGTTACGTTATTTATTTATAACACGTTACGTTATTTATTTATAACACGTTACGTTATTTATTTATAACACGTTACGTTATTTATTTATAACACGTTACGTTATTTATTTATAACACGTTACGTTATTTATTTATAACACGTTACGTTATTTATTTATAACACGTTACGTTATTTATTTATAACACGTTACGTTATTTATTTATAACACGTTACGTTATTTATTTATAACACGTTACGTTATTTATTTATAACACGTTACGTTATTTATTTATAACACGTTACGTTATTTATTTATAACACGTTACGTTATTTATTTATAACACGTTACGTTATTTATTTATAACACGTTACGTTATTTATTTATAACACGTTACGTTATTTATTTATAACACGTATATATAAATAATAAAATAGAAATTTTACGTTTTTTTTAAAAAAATAAAATAAATATTTATAATATAGTAGTATTTATAATAGTTCGGAGAGTTCGGAGAGTTCGGAGAGTTCGGAGAGTTCGGAGAGTTCGGAGAGTTCGGAGAGTTCGGAGAGTTCGGAGAGTTCGGAGAGTTCGGAGAGTTCGGAGAGTTCGGAGAGTTCGGAGAGTTCGGAGAGTTCGGAGAGTTCGGAGAGTTCGGAGAGTTCGGAGAGTTCGGAGAGTTCGGAGAGTTCGGAGAGTTCGGAGAGTTCGGAGAGTTCGGAGAGTTCGGAGAGTTCGGAGAGTTCGGAGAGTTCGGAGAGTTCGGAGAGTTCGGAGAGTTCGGAGAGTTCGGAGAGTTCGGAGAGTTCGGAGAGTTCGGAGAGTTCGGAGAGTTCGGAGAGTTCGGAGAGTTCGGAGAGTTCGGAGAGTTCGGAGAGTTCGGAGAGTTCGGAGAGTTCGGAGAGTTCGGAGAGTTCGGAGAGTTCGGAGAGTTCGGAGAGTTCGGAGAGTTCGGAGAGTTCGGAGAGTTCGGAGAGTTCGGAGAGTTGGGAGAGTTGGGAGAGTTGGGAGAGTTCGGAGAGTTGGGAGAGTTGGGAGAGTTGGGAGAGTTGGGAGAGTTGGGAGAGTTGGGAGAGTTGGGAGAGTTGGGAGAGTTGGGAGAGTTCGGAGAGTTGGGAGAGTTCGGAGAGTTGGGAGAGTTGGGAGAGTTCGGAGAGTTGGGAGAGTTCGGAGAGTTGGGAGAGTTCGGAGAGTTCGGAGAGTTCGGAGAGTTCGGAGAGTTGGGAGAGTTGGGAGAGTTGGGAGAGTTGGGAGAGTTGGGAGAGTTGGGAGAGTTGGGAGAGTTGGGAGAGTTGGGAGAGTTGGGAGAGTTGGGAGTGCCGTACGGGTCTTGGTCTATCCCCGCAATCATCTGGTCGTGCGACTCGCCTCTCGCACGACCGATTTCCTCCTGCAGCCGCGTTCTCGCCTCGACATAGACGTGGTACAGACGGTCTTCCTCCTCCTGCACCTTCTGTACCCGTCTGCGATAGTGGCTGTACTGGCGTCTCGCGTCAACGCAGATGGAACGCAGTTGCGCGATCTCCCACGACCACCAGTACACTTGCCGCCGCTGAGGGCGGCGCCTGGAACGGGGCATTGACGCGTCACAGATACGCGTCAACGCCCTCTGCGCCCAGGATGCGGCGTCTTCTGCAGACGCCAAGCTCTGGGGCAGCCAGGATTCCACTGTCGCGGCCTCCTCCAACAACTGCCTGTCGAGACGACCCAATTGCCACCGCGGTCCGTACTCTCGCGAGGACGAACTGGGGGTTGGTTGCACCGCTGAGTGAGTGGAGATCTCGTACAAGATGTAGAGGTGATCCGAGAGAGTCTCCACATCATCCAGCACTCGCCAACCCCGAACACGACGCGCTAGGGCCGGACTCGCGAACGAAACGTCCACGACGGATCCGCCCAGCCTTCGCACACACGTGTTCTTCGTCCCCTGGTTGAGGACAGACAAACCGGTGTCAATTACCCACTCCGACAATGTCTCACCACGTGCATCCGTCGTTGCGGAGCCCCACACGCTGGACTTCGCGTTGAGATCGCCCGCGACCAACACCTCCGCGGGACGATATCGTTCTACCATTTCCCCCAATCGAATGAGGAACTCCTCGAACTCCGCGAGAATTCGATTGGGGGAAAAGTAGACCCCGACGACAACAACGTCGCCGACAAGTGCCGCGACGCATCCCGCACCTTTCTCTACTCGTGAGAAAGGCGGAGAGCCCGCAGCGACCTGGGTGATCAGTGCTACCACCCCGGTGTTGTCGGCGACCCAGTTGTCTCTGTCGGGAACGCTGTAAGGCTCCGCAACAACCGCCACTTGAACAGACCACTGCGCCAGGCTCTGGACCAATAAGTCCTGAGCTCTGGCGCAGTGGTTTATGTTCGCCTGCAACACACGGAGATCCATTATTTGACCTCCATGTGTTGCACCTCCTCCTGACCGGCTGGGGCATTTGGCTTGTCCGCTGACCTGCCTCCCCTCCTGCCGCTCCTTTTCTTTTTGGCGTTGGCGCATGCAGCGCTGCCCACCGTATGGTCTGCGGGCTGTTCTGCTGCCTCACAAACCGGGCAGTGAGGTGCCGCCGAGCACTGTTGTTGCTTGTGCCCGGCCTGGCCGCACCTGAAACACTGCTGGCTCCTGTCGTGTGCACTGCTGCACTTTGCTGCCACGTGGCCAGTGTCGTGGCAGCGGAAGCAACGCAGGACTCGTTGTTGCAGCAGTTGCACTCTCGCCGACACGAACCCCACCAGAAGTCGCGTCCCGCTGACTTTTTTGGCGGCCATAACGGGGCAGCGGGCCCACGCTGTACCGAGGCCAATTCGGTCCTGCCGGATTTCCCCCACTTTCACCAACGCCACATCGCAGCCGCCAACCCTGCTTATGGCCTGCGCCACCTCCTCCGAGGTGGCCGAGTCATCAAGGCCACAGACCCGTAACTCGGCACACTTCACCGGTCTTGCAACCAAAACGTCATTGGCGTCAAGCACACCGCGTAGCCGCTGGGCTAGTGCATCCGCCTTTTCGCCGCTACCGGCACCAGGTAACTCCAAAACCCTGGCACCAGTGGAGGCGACTCTGAGACGCAGGTCTGCAATGCCCAGTTCCTCCAGCCTGACCGCCTCCTTTATACGGGGGGATACGGGGGTATCGGACCATCTCCGGCGAGGTGGCGTGCGTGCTGGCTGGAGTCATGCCGTGGGACCTAGACGCGCTTTCTCTGGCGTCGGTATATTGCCGGCGTCGGGGCCTAGCGTCTAGTTATCCGGCTAGCCAAGCACGCGCCGAGGAGGAGCGGGAAGCCGCTATGGAAGCGTGGGAATCCCGGCTGGCGACACCATCTGCCGGCCGGTTGACGATCGAGGCTGTTCGTCCAGTGTTCCGCCAGTGGTTAGCGCGGCGTCATGGCGTCCTAACCTTCCGCACGACACAGGTACTCACGGGGCATGGCTGCTTCGGGGGTTACCTGTGTCGGATCGCCGGGAGGGAGCCCGACGCTCGCTGCCACCACTGCGACGACTGCCTCGATGAGACGGCCCAGCACACGTTGGAGGTGTGCACAGCCTGGGCGTCTCAACGTCGCGCTCTGCGCGACGTCATAGGGGACGACCTCTCCCTGCCGGCCGTGGTCAAGGCCATGGCCGGCAGCGAGACGTCGTGGGATGCGGTCTCCTCCTTCTGCGAGGCAGTGGTGCTCGAGAAGGAGGCGGCGGAGCGGGTGAGGGAGGCTTCGGCCGAACTCGCCATCCGCCGCAAGAGACCGGGTCGCCGGAGGGCGGCACACGATCGCCGCCTTCCGCCCTAACGAGCCAGAGGGCGGTCAGCTTGGGGAAGCTGGCCGCCTACTAACCTGGCCCGAGTAGTCGCGCGCAGGTTGCTCCCGCGCGCTACTCCGAGCAGGCCGTCGAGGGTGCCCACCACCCTTGACTCCGCGACGTGCCTTGCAGGCTCCCGCCGCCGCGTTTTGCGGACGACTAATGTCCCCGCGTCTCGCGGCCAGTGGCGGTCGAGGAGGAGCACCGTGAGGTTTTAGTGGGTATTCGGACGGCCTACTATCTGCCGGTCCGTGAGCCCCACATAACCCGCTCGAGTCCCCACTCGGGCTGGTATCCGTAAAGGGATTTCCTCACGAAAAAAAAAAAAAAAGAGTTGGGAGAGTTGGGAGAGTTGGGAGAGTTGGGAGAGTTGGGAGAGTTGGGAGAGTTGGGAGAGTTGGGAGAGTTGGGAGAGTTGGGAGAGTTCTTAATAAAAAATATAATTATGTTTTTATTCTGCTAAAATTTCTTTATACTCCATGAACTATTACTATGGTAATATGTTTTTCCAATTTCTGTCACGTAGTTAATACTCTACCTAACGGTGATCCGCATCAAAATCTGTTGGGTGGTTTTGAAGAAGAAGAGTTAGAAAGGCCAGACAGAGACGGAAGGCGTTTTTATTTTATATCTTATTTTATATTTTATAATATATAGAGATAGAGATAAGACAATGTTTTATTCTATCACTAATACAGGCGGCAGATTTCTTATGATTTATAATCTATAGAGAAACTACACACTCTTTTTATGCTTTCACAATAATACATATATTTTGAGATGTCCCTCTGCACTACAATGGCGGCTCTGTTCTTGCACATTTTCCTTTGAAAATTAGTGGCATAACTGTAACAGTTACATGGTATCGTAAACTTTTTTGTAGATATTGATGTCTTCTATAAAATTTTAGTAAATTACTTTGCTCTATTGTCAATAACTTCCACAGCGTACGCGATATAAGGTTTTTTTGGTATTTTTTTATACGTTGATCGCCCAATTGTAAAAGAATTTTCCAAATCGGCCCCGTAGTTTCAGGGCCTATTCAATTCAAATAAAGAAACAAAACACCTAATCGGTTGTCTTCATAATGTTAGTGATATCGATGCAACTTCCCCCCACTCTGCAGAGTTACTCGCTATGGTGCGCGAGGCTACACTCCGTAAGTAATGCAGAGGTATGAATAAAATGGTTTGATTATTGCCGGCACTTTCATCAACTTATAAAATATAAAAATGTAGTTATATTTTCATAACTATAGTAGTTGGACATATGGTATCTCGGACTTTTTTATAGATATTGATGCGTTCTATAATACTGTAGAACATTATTTTGTTCTATCATCAATAGTTTTCGCAGCGCACGCGATGATAAAAATTTTTAGATCAATTTCTTCACACCTTGGGTTACATTATTGCATTTTTCTTAGGGATCCCTATTTTTCTTGAAAATGTAATATAGTCTATGTGGGACGGTGAAGATGCAGCTTTCTAATAGCGAAAGAATTTTTGAAATTGGTCCGGTAGTTGTCGTGTGAAAACAATACAAACATACATACATACATACATACATGCATACAAATCTTACCTCTTTATAATATTAGTATAGATATATATATATATATATATATATATATATAGATATAGAAAATTAAATATTCAATATATATATATATATATATATATATATATATATATATATATATATATATATATATATATATATATATATTCTAAAATATATTAGATTTCTTGAGTACAGGATTTACTATCTTCAGGTTTCTTCTAAGATCATTTTTAGTCTTTTTCACGCTGTATTAGCTTCACGCTGTATCCCGCATACAGAAGGGTAGGCAGAGGGAACCTAGTGTTAACTGACATTCCGTTCCCCACTTTCTGCCGAATTCTGGAGGCATTGCATGTTGAGTGGCAGAACTCAACGTCGCGCTTAACCTCAAATAGTCTTTTTCAAAATGTATTATCACCATGAATTTGAAGATGGCAAATCTTGTACAAAATTAATGTTTGCGTTTAAAAAAACGTTGAAAAATAAGGTGTTTTTTTCGGCTTCACGCTATATCCCGCACATTGCAGGGTAAGCAGAGGGAACCTAGGAACCTAGTTCTAAGCCGCTCCCCATTAAGATCCTTTCCTCTCCCACTTTCCGCTGAATTTTTAAGGCTGTACGCCTCGCCGTGCCTGGATATCAAATCGAAGAAATTAAAACATATATTTCATTCTGTCAAATGGGAATTGAACCCACAACCGTTGCGTTTACAGTTTTATTACAATAAATTATTATAATTTTAGACCAGGTTGGTTATTAACCAATTATGGTAACCATTGTCTCAAACATTGAACGAGTGATTCGTTAATTATTATTGGATTTAATGATACTTAATAGCGCCTGTCATATTTAAGTGCATTAATTTTCTGTCACATACATTTATATGCGTTGTACCTATATTTAATTAAACAATGACAAAAACTGTAATTAAAGCCTATTGTCACTGATAAAATGATAAATAATATGTTTATACAGTTTTATTATATAATAAAGAAATCAATGTTTTTTTTTATATATTTAACCCTTAAGAGCTATAAGGAATTTCAAAACCCACTATGACTATAATGGGTGTTAAAACACTTTATTTTTAAAAGTAAAGAAATTATTAATGAACTGATAGAAATTGGCGGAAAGTGGGGAATCAGAGTGTATAATTACGAACAAAGTATTTTAATATTAAGTTTTCAGATTCTCTCTGTGGAGTGGAACTAAAAAAAAAACATAAATTAATGTTATTACTCTATTGTACTACTTATTTACCTACTGACATAAAAAAACTATGAAAAAAAATGTTTATATAGATAAGTTTAATTCCTAATAAGTGAATAACAGAGCAGTTAATTATTATCTATATATATAAAAGGACTTGTGCTGACTGACTGAGGTAAGACGCACGCAGAGCCGTAAGCGCTGATGGTAGAAACGTGAAATTTGGGCAGATGTTTATTTTCATATTCTGGACATCCACTAAGAAGGGAATTTGAAAAATTTTAACCCTAAAGGGATGAAATAGGGGTTGAAAGTTTGTATGGAAAAAAAAATTAATCTGTACCGATTTTTATAAAATTTGAAATTCAGACTCTTAAAAATATTTCATTGAACACGTATTTCATGGTTTTTAAGAATTCACCCCCTAAGGGTTCAAATAAGGGGTTGAAAGTTTATATGGAAAAATCTTAAAACTGTCACCGATTTTTATAAAAATTTAAATTCAGACTGTTAAAAATATTTTATTGAACACGTGTTTCGTGGTTTTTTTAGAATTCACTCCTAATAAGCGGGCGAAGCCGCGCGCGCCCTCTAGTCTATATATAAAAGGACTTGTGCTGACTGACTGAGGTAAGACGCACGCAGAGCCGTAATCGCTGATGGTAGAAACGTGAAATTTGGGCAGATGTTTATTTTCATATTCTGGACATCCACTAAGAAGGGATTTTGAAAAATTTTAACCCTAAAGGGATGAAATAGGGGTTGAAAGTTTGTATGGATTTTTTTTTAAATTGGCACCGATTCTTATAAAATTTTAAATTCAGACTCTTAAAAATATTTCATTGAACACGTGTTTCATGGTTTTTAAGAATTCACCCCCTAAGGGTTCAAATAAGGGGTTGAAAGTTTATATGGAAAAATCTTAAAACTGTCACCGATTTTTATAAAAATTTAAATTCAGACTGTTAAAATATTTTATTGAACACGTGTTTCGTGGTTTTTTTAGAATTCACTCCTAATAAGCGGGCGAAGCCGCGCGCGCCCTCTAGTCTATATATAAAAGGACTTGTGCTGACTGACTGAGGTAAGACGCACGCAGAGCCGTAACCGCTGATAGTAGAAACGTGAAATTTGAGCAGATGTTTATTTTCATATTCTGGACATCCACTAAGAAGGGAATTTGAAAAATTTTAACCCTAAAGGGATGAAATAGGGGTTGAAAGTTTATATGGAAAAAAAATTTAATCTGCACCAATTTTTATAAAATTTGAAATAAAATCTTTTAACAATATTTCTAAAGGTTTCCCTAAAGGTTCAAATAAGAGGTGGAAAGTTTGTATGGAAAAATCTTTAAATTGCCACCGATTTTTATAAAAATTTAAATTCAGACTGTTAAAAATATTTTATTGAACACGTGTTTCGTGGTTTTTTTAGAATTCACTCCTAATAAGCGGGCGAAGCTGCGCGCGCCCTCTAGTAGAAATATAAAATAATAAAGCGGTAGCCGCAAAATACTACATATTCATACTTATCTTTATATTGTTACTATGTTAATAGTACAAAGTCTAAGAAATACAATAAACTGACTACGATCTACTCAACTTTTCAATCATTTATTTTTAACTAATCTGGTACCTCCAATTAAATATGGGGACAGTCGTGGCGCAGGGGCACAAAGTGTGACTGTAAAACCGACTGGTTGTGAATTCGATCCCCACTAGAGGAGGTGAAATATTTATTTAAATTTATATTTCCATTTCTTCGCTCTGGTGTCGAGGCAAAGCACGGCGTTGAGTTCTCCCACTTAACACGCAATGCCTCCAGAATTCGGCACAAAGAGGGGAACGGAGTGACTTAACACTAGGTTCCCTCTGCCCTCTGATTTCCTCTTTCCCCTTGGCCTCTGGTTCCCTCTGATTTATTTGATTTTAGTATACTTATATTATACTGGTTTTTCTTTATTTCACGATGTAACCCGGATAAACCAGGTAGGCAGAGGGAAAAATCTAAGAAATAAAATCATTTCCCCAAATGTGAATCAAATCCACAACTATCATATCACCGTTGCGTCCATGCAAGATGGGACACGGTGCAGCACATTTGTGTATTCAAAAAAACAGCTTCACGCTGTATCACGCACACAGCAGGGTAGGCAGAAGGAACGTAGTGTTAGGACACTCCGTTCTCCACTTTCCGCCGAAATCTGGAGGCATTGTGTGTTGAGTGGCGGAACTCAAAGCCGCGCTTTGTCTCGACACCAGAGCGAAAAAATGGAAATATAAATAAATATTTCATTTCCTGGAGTGGCGATCGAACCCACAACCAGTCGCGTTTACAGTAACACTTTGTGCCTCTGCGCCACGACCGACCTCAAATTTGTGTATTGCAGACAAATAACAAATTGATAGCGTGAAGTAAATACTTATATGTATATAATAAATAAATTATTTATTTTATCCATATATCATATTCTAAACTAAAACTTTAAAGACGATAAGTAAATCAATCAGCTTTGAGGCAAGGATTTCAATATAGATGTGGTATTTATCGTGATGGGAGTTTGTGGTCTCAAATATTAATAGACCGAGATCAAATTCGCTGCCGTATACAAAATGAATTAACCAAAACTGAAATTAGTATAATAATAAGATTTTTATATTTGTTTTAATTTATTTATTAAGACATCAATATAATTTTTAATCTATATATTATAACTGTATACTTATCTTTGAAAATCTAAGCAAATTTATTAAGTAGCACCTACTATTACTTTATTAACTTATTTAACATTTTAAACTATTTAAAATTAAGAAGTAGCGAAGACTAAAATTTGAATTTTGTTAAATAATAAAATCTAATGCCGCACTTTGCGTTGCCGGAACGTAGGAAAGATTTCCAAATTAAAAATTAAATTTTATCATCATCATCATCACGCTGTATCCCGCACACAGCAACGTAGACAGAGGGAACCTAGTGTTAAGACACTCCGTTCTCCACTTTCCGCCGAATTCTGGAGGTATTGCGTGCTGAGTGGCGGAACTCACCGCCGCGCTTTGCCTCGACACCGAAGCGAAGAAATGAAAATATAAATATAAATTTCACTTCCTCAAGTGGGAATCGAACCCATAACCAGTTGATTTTACAGTCACACTTTGTGCCTCTGCGCCGCGACCGGCCTCATTTTTTTGCATTTGATAGCCTAATTATTATCAGACATTTCTCGTCTGTCGATAATAACATAAGTAATTTAGGTTAATTTTTATTCATGTCGTCGGTATTGATTTTGTGTTAATTTCTCATTTGTTATCAATTTATGTTTTGAGATAATATTTATTCAATCTCAGTTTGTAAATTAAACAATATATTTAATTGAGAATTTTCAGACACGTTCTGGTGACGTGAATGCGAATGCTTGAGGTCTCCAAGCATTCGGAACGATAATGTTTTAATGGGAACGGAGTCTTAACATAAAGCTGACAGGATCCCTTTGCCTATCTGTTACGTGCGGAATACAGCCTGAAACTAAAAAAAGATTAAAAATAAAAAAAAAAGATTAAATTAAACTTAGTGGGAGTTTGAAGTTTTTGAAGAATTTTACTGTTAAATATTCGGTGTAAACATAATATATCCAGAAAGTAACTGTATAGTTATTCACAAAATCCAAATAGTTTTAGCTTATAAGAACTAATACTGGGAAAAATCGAGTGATTCAATAATAAGACATTTACATACATAAGACCAAGTACAATATAATATTTAGCATAATGTACGCAGCATGGGAAATGCGAGGAGCTACAATTGCGTTACGATATATACGCGTTTTCACGTAACGTTGTCTATTCCATACAAAGTCGCATGTCTTCGTGATCGCCGGAAATTGAATGAACGTCAATTTGAATATCTTTATTTTTTTTCTTTTAGTGAGTGACTGGCAGACAATAAAAAGACAAATGAAACTATTGGACTTAGAAAGTTGACATTTGGTTAGGTTAGGTAGAGAAAAGAAATAATTTCTCGCAATTTCTAGAAGAATAGAGAAATGCAAATTTTCATTTTACGACGATGAATCGAGACCGCACACATCAGGGTAGGCAGAGGCCAACTAGTGGTTAAGACACTCCGTTCCCCACTTTCCGTTGAGTTGTGGAGGCATTGCGTATTGAGTGGCGGAACTCAACGCCGCGCTTTACCTCGACACCAGAGAGAAGAAATGAAAATATCAATGTAAATAAATATTTCATTTCCTCGAGTGGGGATTGAAACCACAACCAGTCGATTTCACAGTCACACTTTGTGCCCCTGCGTCACGACCGGCCTCAATTTTCTATATATTACGTAAATAAAACTGCTAGCTTATATACTCGGCGATCAATGCACGTTTCAAATGGCTGAGCCTAGAATCGAATTGATATTTTGCATACAAAGATGTGGAACGTAAGTCTGCATTAGAAAGAAATTTTGGAAAATCTTTTATGGAAGTAAAATATATATAGAAAGATTAGCAAACGTAATGGATAATTTTATCCGTTTTTGTTTCCTATCTAAACTTTTCTTTTTTAGTTTGTAAAAAAGTGATAATTGATTTTTGGGTTTTATAGGTTATTATTTTTTATGAAAAGAGACATTTTTTGCTATTGGGAAAATATATTTTTTTAATTATTAAAACTACGATGTGGTAGAGTATTATTTTTAAACTGAGTATTATAGTATTATTAAATATTCTAATATTTAGTATTAATAAGACAATATCTACTAACCAAAAAAAAACATTTTTTAATAACATTACTTTCAAAAACATTCATTATAACTAAAATCATTGTACGTTAATATTAGCCCAATTCCCAGTGCCGCCAGACTTAGGTCATTTTAGCAAAGATGAACTTTTGAGGACTATTAGTCTCGTTATTTACGGACTATTTCAAGACCCCTTATAAGCACCCAGACCAATCCGATGGCTCAATCATCCTCTCAGACAGAGATGTACTTTTATTGGACGCTATATCTGAAAGGACCCCTTTCAAGTTAGTAAATACGCACACCTTCTTACCTACATGTTAGACTATTAATCTGAGGGCCCTGGGATCTCAGTCTATAAGGTCTTATTCCATTATTCCATATAATTTAGCTGGACTGTTATGGTTACTCATCAGGTATTCCAGATATTCAATTTTTATATGTCAATGGAAAATTATCATCACGCTCAATAACTTTTGTTGAAAACATTATTCATTATTTATTATACTTTAGTTGAACCACTGTGCTTCTACATCAGATGTAAAATTAAATATAGGCACAGACAAACAGACAGACACTTTTTTATACTTTTAATATAGTACAAATAGATAGATGATATGCGCGAAAGAAGCGGGGTCTGCTAATCTATATAAATAATAATATTGGCGTTAGGCTCTTTAGCCTTTATACTCATATTCCTACTTCAAAGGAAATTTAGTTTAAAATCATCATTAGAAGTAAATAGATATATTTCAAAATTCTTAGAATAATATAATAGACTACCATTAACACATTTCATACTATACATCCACCACATTACTCACAGCTCACGCCTCGTACTAAGACTCTATTCATCATGTAATATGTCGTATACGTAAGACTTAGGTACTTTAGGGGATTTTAATTTTTATAGTAAAAAGAGTTTTCAGATAACGCGATGAAATGCTCTGTAAAAAAAATAAAAAAAATCCAGTGAGGCTAGTCGTTGCGCAGCGGCACGAAGTCTGACTGTAAAACCGACTGGTTGTGGGTTCGATCCCCTCTCGAGGAGATGAAATATTTACTTAAATTTATATTTCCATTTCTTATAGGTGGTTTACTAAAGTGGAAGCGAAAGAAAAGAAGGCAAAGTTTAAGATTTATAAAATAACTTGTAATCCTCGACATTTTTCCTCGCCTATCATTGCATACACAAAAATATTAACCATGGTCTGAAAAGCCGAATTCGGTGGCTTCATGCATTATTCCGCTTATAGCAGTGTACGCAGGGGAAACGTAGTGTGTCAACATCATATTCCCCAATTTCCCAGACAAACAAATGTCGCGCTTTATTTTGTTACTAAAGCGAGGAAATCTAAACAATTTTCATCCAAATTGAGTGGAAATCGAATCTACGACTGTCACATTTACAGTCGAATGCTGTGCCGCTATGCCACGCCGGCTTCATAATATTCATATAGTTATATCCATATATAATCTTGAAAGTATCGTAGCGTGGCGTGTCAACCTAATCTAAATTATAGAACTCACTGCGTTTTACGATTGGATTATTTCTAATTATCACTTTGTAGAATCATATAGCATTTAAATTTAAATCGATATTACTCGCCTTAAATAATATTGACAAAACCAAAACAAGAGTGGAAAACATTTTTTTTTATTTGGATTTAGATGCTTAACCGACTTCCGTAAGGACGAGGTTTTGAAATTTTGATTTTGATGATTCTTCTTTTGAAAGCTGTTGCTTCTCGTGCGGTTCCATTTTGATTTGGTCCATTTATGACAATGTCCCATGGGCACCGTGGTCCATTTATGAATTTGGTCTATTGGCACCGTGCACGACTACAGCGCCACCCAGCGTACGTAAATTTGTGGGCTCTGACGCTTTGACATATGATGGCGGGATTGTTTGAAAATATTCGTAAAATACTTTGAAATTTATTTATATTACTTAATTACTGTGATTTGGGTGGAAAAAGTGTCGATAAATCATTTCTGGTTATTCTAATTGAGAGAGGTAAGTAATCTCTATTCAAAATTGTGTTTTATTTTGGTTATATCAGAATTTGTTTACTGCTTTTTTAGTTGTAGTTTTACTGAAAAACAAGGAAACAAAGCAAATTTAATGGTAATCAGTATAGTAGTTACCTAGTTTTGATATTATTATAATAATTTATTTTCTAAATAAATGATTATTATAACATCAAAACGTGAACGAAACGAAATGTGATTTAAGAAAAAATTAAAATAAAAAAAAAAACTATTAATACTGTATTTGTGATTGGTTGCTAATCTTTTTAATGTTTTGGAAATTGTTGAATGTTTCACCTGCAAGATCTATAAGTTGCTCATCATTACAGATAGATAAAAACCCAGTAAAATTTTTTTTTTTGTTGAAATCGCCACATCTGTGTATCTTTTTTAGGGGTATTACATATTTTGTTCTTCATTTTATTGTATTTTTTATATAAATAGTTGATTTGTCTATTTCTGTTTGTATTTCTGCATCACATACTTCGCTATACATATATATATATATATTACATGTAAATGTATTTGTTGCATTGTAGAACAACTGCAACTGCTGTGACCCATTTTTAATAACTTAGTAAAACGATAAGTCGAACAGATTGCGTTGACATTAATGAGTGACAAAGCCTACATTTTTTCTACTTTTGGCCACCATGAGCGCTGCCAGCGTTTATAATACCGTCACCTAGTACTACGCACCCTGCCAATAACCGATTTCGATGATGTTTTTTTTATTGAAAAGGATAAGGGGTATTTTGATGAGAGTTTGGTAAGGTTCTGATTAGGAGATCCGATGGAAGGAAGGTTTTTTTTTGTTAAAAATTGCAATTATGTTACAAAGAGAACCTGGGAACCTAGAGCTAAGATACTTTCCGCCGAATTCTAGAGGCGTTGGAAGAAATAAAAATATTAAATATTTTATTTCCTCGAGTGAAAATCCAACCCTCAATCTATCGCGTTTTAAAACTCATAAGTCTATTATATAAGATTGATATATATTATATAAGATTGGCCTTAATAATAATTATGAATTAAAAAAAACAGCTTCACACTGTCGCTGTGTCCCGCACACAGCAAGGTAGGCAAAGGAACCTAGTGTTAAGATACTCCATTCTCCGCTTTCCGCCCAATTTTGGAAGCATTGCGTGTTGAGTAGCGGAACTCAACGCCGCGCTTTGGCTCGATACCAGAGCGAAGAAATGGAAATATAAATTTAAATAAATATTTCATTTCCTCGAGTGGAGATCGAACCCACAACTGTCGTTACAGTCACACCCTTGTGCCCATGAGCGACGACGAACTCTGAACCGGCCTTCGAATTATGAATAATTAATATAATAATTATTAATATTGATATAATATATTAGGAAACCTGAAATTCATATGATTTGAATATAATCCTTCCGTCGAGCGGGAATACTACGGGACAATGGCTAGATCAATAGGTATCGATAATATTATTTACAATTAAATATTAAAAATAAAGTTTGAGAAATAATGCCCTCAAGCTATGACTCGTTTTCAAGTATGTTTCCAAGCGTTAATTAAAAGTAGCTATAGGAAAATTATGGCAATGAATAAATAAATAAATGGTTTTCTTTATAAAACAAATGGCATTTTGTAATATGTATTTATGTGTATTTTAATATATAAATTATTTTAATAAAAGTATATTTACAGAATCATTCTTTTTTTAAATGAAGAATTTTGTAAGCCATATTTTATTCTATTTTTTTTATTTACTTTCTTGTCTTTTCTGACATGTGTAGGTATAGTATAGACAGAACTCATTGCCAGATTTTTCATATAAAAACCGAGACTTACTTTCTAAACATATACATATCCATCAATATGGTGGTCGTCACGCCACTGCAGTGGCGCAGCGTCTGACTTTAAATGAGATAGTAATGGGTTTCATAAAATGGAATGGATTTCGATGGAACTCGGTGAAATGATTATATGTTTTTTTTTTATTTTTCTACTCTAATGAACTAAATTTGAAATCTGCTAATCAATACCACATGTTTATAAATATGTCCAGTTTCGACTAAAATTAACTTTACTTGATAAATTTATTAAAAAAATTATAGTATAAAAAATATTGAATTTCGTATATGCAAAATATATTTTAATAATTATAAATACATACAATAAAAAACATACAGTTGAATTGGACCTTCTCCTTTTTGAAATCGGTTAAAAATAAATATAACAGAAAATTATATTTTATAACTATTTACTTATTCCTAAGTAAAAAAAAATCCAAATCCTTATCAAATGCCTTAATACGATTAATGACGTTTAAAGAAAAATGATCATATTACAATCATTAGTATGGGAATTATTAAAAAACAATATAATTTTAATTATATTCGTTCTAGATTATTGTTCTGACGTATATTTTTTTCTAATAAATGGGCAAATTATTTTTTCCCTATACTATTAAAACGTTCTCTTGCCTATGTCTTCTGCTGTGGAAACAACATTTTCTAAATGTCCGCGGTAACTCTGACCGCAGATACAGTAAGTATAAACATAAAAAATAATTGAACATCGATAAATGAATTATCTAACACAATAAATTAGTGTCAATTCAAACCAGCACTTCCTGAGATTGGCGCGTTTAACCAAACAAACATAGTGATTATACTAGTATAGAAGTATTATATATGTATAGTAGATTGAGATATTATATATTTTTTACCTTCAATCATTTTCCAAGCTTTAAGAGTTTAATCTGCTTTTTATATATGATCATTATTATTTAAGATACATAACAGGAAAAATCTTACAAGTCGAGTTTCTTTTCCGTAATACAAAATAAGCAATTAATTAAATGATATATCAACCTACTATTATCCTACAACGAAGAGTTAGGAACTTCGAACTCGTCTCCATAAAATTTCTCAAGTTCTTGTATGTTTGACTCATTAGGAAATATAATATGATATTTCTCTTTAAAAACAAACAAAATTACAAAGCTTTTTTTTCAATATCACTATTATCGCGCAATGCAGTGTAGCTTGAGAGAGTCTAGACATGACACTCCGCTCTCAATCCACCCCTTGAAATCGAGATATTGCACTAACCTAATATATACCGAATACCGATACCGAAGGAACTTAACGCCGCACTTTATTTCAGACATCAGAGCAGAGAAACGAAAATAATGCATTTCACTCACTGTTCCCGAAAAGCCTTAAATTAAATGATTTATTAACTTTTATTTTCCTTTAAAAACCAGTAACAAAACTGTCCCCTACGGGAAAACCCATCGGATTAAATATATGATGACTAATTTACCTGTATTTTTAATTTGCTCCTTTGTCTCGTTTCCGCTTGACCAATTTTGTATTGCCATCTCATTCCATTTGTTTATGCATTCTTAAGTATTTAATAAATTTTTTGCTCCTCTATCCAGTTTATAGTTTGACTTTGACGATTCCACTCTTAAAGCCGTTTTAAATAAAACGTAGTGGCAAAAGGTTTTTTTTTTTTGGATTGTTGGATTCGCATGAAAAACACTAAGGTAAATATTTTATTTAATTTTAAATATTAATATTGACACTGTTTTGTATTAGACAAGTTGATAAAGTTATAAAAGAAATATATTTTAGTTATTAAAAAAAAACGTTTTCTTAAAAAAAAAAAGACTGGGTCAACACCCAGAGTTTTTGTTCTTCTACCGACAAACTAAATAAATTATTATGAAAATATATATAAACATATATCAGCCTTGTATTGTTTATGAAATAATAAATAATAATAATTATATTAAATAATAAAAATACAATAAAAAACTTCGTAATAATTTATTTAGTTTGCCGGTAGAAGAAAAAGAAATTGACGATAATAACAAAATAACATTAGATCCCAATATAGTACAAAATCCAATATCGGTTTTTAGCTAAGATATTTTTTACAGGACGCGAAGTAATAACCGTCGTTTAAAAATAAATAACAGAGGTTATGGCCCGTTAAAGTTTATGTTGTGGCTTTTGGTAACCGACAAAAGTATTAAAAAACTGTCATTAGCTTTACTTTCTTGCGAAATACTTAATATTTTCCGTTCTGTATACAATAATAATAGAAAAAAATAGTAAATGATCAAAGCGCGGCGTTTAGTTACGTCACTTAACACGCAATGTCTCGATTTCAGGCGGAAAGTGGGAATAGAGTGTTTTGAAACTTCGTTTTCTGTACTTACAATGCTATATGAAATAAATGCACATAAAATAAAATAAGCGATTTTATTGTATTCAATATATATTAACATGTTTAAATAGTTATTTTATATTCAGATTTTGTGGAATAATCATAAAGAAAGTGGGTAAAATTGACTCCGTCCCTCACATTTCATCCAATTACACGTAATATTACGTACATACTACAGATTGGGAAAAATCGTAAAAAGTATATAAAAAATATAATTTCACGCTGTATTCCGCATAAAGCAGGGGTAGGCAGAAGAAGCCTAGTGTTAAGAAGCTTAAAATTTATTTCCGCCAATTTTTAAGACTTGCGGGATGAGTAGTGGGACTCAACGCCGCCGCCACCCTAAGGGTGGGTCTTGTTAACAAAGGCTTCAGTATAATTACACCAATTTAATATACATGAATTACACTTTTCAAGGCAATCGTACCGCGGAGGCAGGTTAACACGACGGTTGTGGATTCGATTCCCGTTTGGAGAAATGAATTATTTAATATTTTCATTTACTCGCTCTGAGAAGACAAAACGACAATTGACTATAAAAAATATAATTCGTAACAGAACTGATTAATAAAAAATATATATTTGGTTAATAAAAAAATATATGTCTATATTTTTTTTTAATGAAAATTATTTCTGAGGTACATTGGGGTACGATCCCTTTGAACATTATTGCTAAAATCTATATTAATATACTTCAAAAGAAAATTATATTTGTTTAATTTGTTTTTTTTTTTCATCCGTATAGAATTTTTATTTTTTTTATTTTCGTGTGTGTATGTACAAATTTACAATGTACGTATATATCTTTGTATCTATTTATTTAGTATTCATTTATCTTTTTTTAGCTTAACGCTGTATCCCACATATAGCAGAATAGGTAAAGAGAACGTATAGTCGATTTTCATTAGGGCTTGAGACAACATGTACACAAAGAAAACAAAGTTTCTCAAACTTTTATTTGCTTTTTTTTATAAAAATGTTGTAGTAAATGGTTTCCCTTATATATTTCTAGTAGCTAGTTGTACTATTCGTATTATCTGAAAGTCTGACTTAAAGAAAGTTTACAGTCTCATATAAAAAAAAACCACTTCTTACTAACAACTTATTTAAAAATTCAAATAAACTATATTTTTATTTGTAACTGTAAATTAGATACGCAGTTATATTTATATTAAGATGAATAATAAAAACATAATTTTTACTCTGTATTTTTATTTTACATTTCATTATAGTTATAAAAATAATTTATTAGTCTTGAGATGTGTTCAAAGCTTGAGGATAAGGTGCTTTGGTTTCGCGTTGGGTTTTTTATACGTCGACTTTTCAATAAATATTTTTTAAAATATAATTTCATATTTTAGATATGCGGATATATAGAGGCCAGTCGTGGCGCAGGGGCACAAAGTGTGACTGTAAAACCGACTGGTTGTGGGTTCAATCCCCACTCGAGGAGATGAAATATTTACTTAAATTTATGTTTCCATTTCTTCTTAACACACCAAGATAGACCTCCTTCAGAGGGTTCAAAATAAGTTCCTACGAATGGCATCGTAAGAATATATAATCGTAATAAATAAGTTCCTACGAATGGCAACGCCCATGGTACGTACGCAACGTTGACCTACATAAAGATTTCGAGCTAGAATCGCTCAAGGAATTCTGCAAGCGCCTGGCCAAGCGCTACTACGAGCGCGCAGATTCCCATTCCAACCCACTCATTGTCGAAGCGTGTAAGTACGCTCCTCACCCACACCAGCTTCTTCGACGCCCCCGAAGCGTCCTACTGGACCCCGACGATCCCATCACTGCTGCCAACGCCCAATACATAGGGAGGATTTACTCCTCAGTCCCACGTCCCACTCTCCGCCGCCGTAAGAGGCGGCGAGGCCAGTCATATCTCACGGCACGCCCGCGCCTCGGCGCGGCGGGGCCCAACGTTTGAAATCCCCCATGATTAGCGTACGCGGGGCATTCCCCCGCAAGCGCCAACACTTCACGAGCGTCCATCAAAACTCGTAATTTTTATCTTCAGGGGCGAGCTACACTCGCCCCTCCCAGCCCAGTGACGCTGTCAAGACCAATCCAGGTCAACAGCATTAAAGTCCATTCGAAAAAAAAATCCATTTCTTCGGTCTGGTGTCGAGGACAACCGCGGCGTTGAGTTCTACCACTCAACACGCAATGCCTCTAGAATTCGGCAGAAAGTGGGGATCAGAGTGTCTTAATACTAGGTTCCCTATTCCTACGCTGCAGTATGCGGGATACAGCGTGAAGCTGATTTATTTATTTATTTATTTGTTTTATTTTAGACTAGCGACCCGCTCGCGGCTCCACCCGCTTAAACCACAAAATTATTTAATTAACACGCTGAATTATGTTCGTGTTTTGATATACCTATAATGTATGTTTGCAACGCAATGAAGATTTTTAATGACAAATTTATTAAAACTTTAGGTCGCATTTTCGTACCTCCCATGAGAATCTTCACTTGAATTTTTGAAATAAAAACACAACTTATCGATACTTACAATAAAATCCTAACTCATCGGTGGCCGTACATGGAAGATATTACAATTAACATTGTAATAGAACTTGGTCAGTTTGTCTGTTTGTCTGTGAATTTGTTCACGATAATCTCAGAAACGGCTTAACCGATTTAAATCCTTTTTTGTTTGCATTTTGGCAATTTAATATTAGTTTTATTTTAATCAGCTTCACGCTGTATCCCTCACACAGCAGGTTAGGCAGAGGAACCCTAGTATTAAGACACTCCGTTCCCCACTTTCTGCCGAATTCTGGAGGCATTGCGTGTTCTCGTTCTTTCGTGTTCTCGTTCGCTCGACACCAGAGCGAAGAAATGGAAATATAAATTTAAGTAAATATTTCATCTCCTCGAGTGCTTGCACTTCGTGCCGCTGCGCCACGACTGGCCTCAACTGGACTGGACTTTATTTTAATCGGTTCACACAAAGTCAAAACCAGATCCACGCTTTATCCCGCCTTTAGCAGGGTAAAGATTATGCGTAAGATTATGAGATTATATTGTAATGTAAGGATTAAGATATTGCGTATAATGTGTGACTGATGTGCGAAATTAAAATATTATTAAACGAAATCAAAATATTATTAAATTATAATTCAATCCTCCAAGTGGGGATCGGACCCACACCAGTCGCGTTGCAGCCACAACTTTGGCCTTTAACAAAGAACAGAAGAGAAGCGTCAGCGTCAGCGCTCCTTTTACGGAAATAGCATATAGGTAAAATATTTTAATTCCATACCTAAAGAATTTAAGCAACAGTGTAGACGTAGGTTTTTTTTTTCATTTCACGATGTTTAATCATATCTATATTTCGTGTGAGGCAGTTACGCTTTGATACCAATAACGTAAACACATACTACTACAAAAATACTACTAAAACCTTTAGATTTTAGAACTTTGAACTTTGCCGCCAAAACCTACAGCTCGATTTCGGAATGAGGCGTATGCGGCGGTCTCCCTTTGATAAAAAAAAAAAAATGTGCGTGCGTCGTTCTTGACAAATTGTATTTTATTTTACAACGATAATTTTATTATTTATTCGCGGCTTTGTCCGCTTGAATTACATGATTACTCTTTTAAGAAATATAGATATTACAAACAGCCTTAACTAATAATTAATTGATTTGGATTAGTACTCACGATATTATTTGCAAAATAACTTATCTAGCTCCTGTACAGTTTTTAAATTAGTAACATATATTATTAGTTAAATATATAATTGATATACAGAATATACGTAGAAAGCACGTTTTTGCTCCCAAAAGTTATTTTTTTATACGTTTCTTAAAAAAATATTAATAACATAAACGAACGAACGGACTGAAGAACCTATTCAAAATATTTCTTTGAATATTAAGTCATTCTTTATCACTGTGTTAAATAATTACGAATTAAGCTAGACTGTTACGAAGGTAATCTTCACCAACAATTCAATGTAGTTTACTTTATAATTAGTACTATGAACAATTGTACTTTAAGAATACGTAAATTTATCAACAGTCAATTAAATAAGACGTTTCTAAAGTCATTCTTTTGGACTTACAATTGAACTGTAACCATTCGAGCATTGTTAGAAAAATATTACAATGTTATGTTAAATTTATTATAAGTATAGATTACACTTACATGACGTAATTAACGTTAAGCAGATAATAACTCAACAATATAATAATTTATTTCTTAATAATTTCTTTTTTTTTTCAAATATAAATATCTTCAAAACTTTAAGTACATTATTTTTTGATAAAGTGTAGCGGTAACCTTTCCAAACTATATTTTCTTTTATGCACAGCGCCATCTATTAAGATCCCATCACAATTAGTGATAGCGTTAAGCGTATGGAAGAGAGTATCAAGATTCGTTAGTACCTACTATTGGTCAATAGATAGCGTTCTTGTATCGATTTTTTAATATGTCAAATATAAACTTCTTGAAAACTTAAATACTTATATCTTTAGTATTAAAATGATTAATATTTTTTAGTATTAAAATGATTAATATTCCTTCCGTCGTAATTAGTGTTTAACTCCACAGAACGTTTTTTGCGTTATCAAGATTCGTTAGTACCTACTATTGGTCAATAGATAGCGTTCTTGTATCGATTTTTTAATATCTCAAATATAAACTTCTTGAAAACTTAAATACTTATATCTTTAGTATTTAAAATGATTAATATTCTTTAGTATTAAAATGATTAATATTCCTCCCGTCGTAATTAGTGTTTAACTCCACAGAACGTTTTTTGCGTTATCAAGATTCGTTAGTACCTACTATTGGTCAATAGATAGCGTTCTTGTATCGATTTTTTAATATGTCAAATATAAACTTCTTGAAAACTTAAATACTTATATCTTTAGTATTAAAATGATTAATATTCTTTAGTATTAAAATGATTAATATTCCTCCCGTCGTAATTAGTGTTTAACTCCACAGAACGTTTTTTGCGTTATCAAGATTCGTTAGTACCTACTATTAGTCAATAGATAGCGTTACTTGTGTCGTTTTTTACTATCTCAAATATTAACGTCTTGAAAACTTAAATACTTATATCTTTTGATAGAGTGAAGCGATTACAAAGAAATAAAGACTAAAACCTACCTTGATTTATTTGTAATATTTATGTATAAAAGTTCCTTAAATTTATTGTGTACTTTTTACGTGATACGTGTTCACATAAACAGACAAACAGACAAACAGACAAACAGACAAACAGACAAAAATTCCAAAAATGTTGGAAATGGATTCTGTTAGTTATCCTTTAACACCCTGGCTAATTTTTTCTTAAATATTTTCAATGTACAGAAACGACTTTTCTACAGATTTATTATAAGTAGTATAGATATACGTAATCTACTGCATTTATGATATTTCATTTCCAATTAGTCTTTACAGAGTGTTATTAGTTATTTACATTATTATTAAATTTCTATTAATAAAATATGACCTAAATCATGACCTACAAAAAAATTTACGGCCGCTTGAACAGGGCATAGTGTTAAGATATTCCAATCTCATTAAAACATTTTTATTTCTCTCCCTGTGTAACAACTAATAAAAATAATATAGAATTTGATTAAAGTTTTGTTTAAGCTATCGTATTCACCCAATGCGTCACAATAGCGCCGTATTGTATTTATACTCCCACTTAATACTAAATTTAATCTGCTAAAACCACGCAAATCATTTGTATTGCTCATACGTCACCTTAATATGGTTGTACGTCATAGAGGCAAATTTACATATGACTTACCTATCCATATATTAGATAAAGCATATATTATATTCAGGTTCTATACAAATTTGTTGTTTTATAGTCAGAATCTGAGATTAATAAAAAGAACCGTCGACTGGTTTTTTAAAGATGCTTCTCATCGCTCAATAAAATGACGCTACTTATTAGTATACATTTCTTCTCAAACTTTTGAATATTTGAGATAATATTTTTTGCGTTTACGCATTTCCCAAAAACAGGATGTTAAGTATTTTTAGGCACAGCATTCCTTTCTCCATCTTCCATTTTAATACCGTCTTTAGTTGTAACATATATTACTTAACTATTAATGGGTACAATATATTTATAGTGTTTTTATGACTTGCCGTTTGCCATCACACATACTATATGAGAAATCTTGCAAGGTCAATTTTGTCCACTTTCCAGTGTCCGATTGAGCTGAAATTTGTATTACGATTTCAGTTCTAATAGCAATCAAATTACATATATTCATTCAATAATGTTGTAAATCCAAAATAGCTGCCGCAACAAAATGACGGATTACAAATTTTTAGACCACCCTCCTAATATATCAAATGTAAGGAATTGACAAATAAAATATAATACACCGTGAAAAGACATCTAGAAAGCTTGTTTTTAAAAACCTTTTTCAAATAATGTTATAATTTTAGTGTATAAGTAGTCACATACAGGAATATCAAAGATGCCAATAGGACAAACCTTTCATAGATATACTTAATATTTATACATTAATGTACATACGTATATTTGTGTCTTATAAGCAAAAATACCCATCTAATTGAATTTCTTTTGGTTCTCCGTATCTCTGGCCTCAAATAATGCCTGGCCTGGTAAATAATTTAAACCTAATTATTCCTCGAATGAAGATCGGACTTCATGCTGAAATAATCTTGCACATAACATGATACGCAGAGGGAAAATAGAAAAGGATAGTATTAAAACACTTTCGTTATTTACCTTCATTAAAATATTAAACATCTCCTCTATTGAGAATTGAGCCCACTACCATCGGTCTCTATAGACGCATGCTTATGCACCTGCCTTAAAGCACAAGCATTAAATAATAATAATAAAAAAATATTTATATTAATAATGCATTCTTATCTTTTTTCAGAATTAATTATGAAGCCTTCAAGCCACTTTATAGTGTTCTCCGTTGTAATAGTGATAGGAAACAGTCAAAGATCACCTTACGCTGGTCGTCGACCCATTGGTTATCCTTTAATTCAGAAAACGACATCTGCTGATAGTTTGGGAAACAAGTAATAATTTTAGCTTATAACATAATATTATTAAAGTATGAAGATAATTCAAACAAATTCAATCCAAGGACTTTATTAAAACTGTAACAATGCGATGAGAGATGATTTCTTATATGAATTTAAAAAAAAATTAAAAAGAAAAAGCATTAGACATTGATATAATAGATAATTTAATTTCTATTTCATTTGGGGAAAGTATAATATTATTCAATGTCCAAATTTGTCTTTTTTTATGTCTTTCTAGTATAAAGAATACTCTAACTAACTTTTTACTATTTTACACTTACGGGACAAAATATATCTGATCTTGAGATAAATTGATATCCAACTTCTTATCTAATATTATAAGTATGGAAGTTTGAGAAGTTGTTTGTTCCACTTTTGTATAAAAACTACTTTTTTTTAAACTTTTGGTTAAAATGGAACGGATTTAGACGAAACATAACAGCAATAAGGCTTATTGGTACATCAGAATAACAAAAACGCATTGTACAAAATTTTTGTAAAGATTTTGTATAATATAATATGGCTAAAGATATAAATAACAAGTTCAAACGAACAAAGCCGCGTTAAAATTGCTAGAGTTATACAAACTATGATGAGCATCATAAAGAGTACGATTTGATTCAACTAGTTTTGAAAAAAAAAGTTTCATTATAGACATAAAATCAAAAATTGATTTTCTATTCTATTGATTTAATTGAAATATATTACTAAATAATAAAATTAAATAATGTTATATATGCAGTGTATTTGACATATCTAATCATTATCATTACAGATTTGGTGAAAATGAAAATGGGACTACACAACGTCTTCCAATAGATGCTCTCGGAGATCGAGACCTGGTCAACCGACTTGGTCAGTATCCACAAGACAAACAGCCGTTTTGGCTTCTCAATTGGCAAGCATTGGAGGAGCATAGAAAACGTCAACAAACATATAGTATTCGTCCCAGTATATTTGCGAGTCCTATTATCCCACAAAATACGGCTGATCAAAATAATCAAGGTTCTGTTCTAAGTGACAGAAATGGTCAAAATTCGCAACAGAACTCAAGACCCAGCGATCAAAATTCACAACAGAATCCAAGACCCAACGATCAAATCAGTCAAAATTTGCAACAGAATTTAAGACCTAACAATAGTAATGACCAGAACGTTCAGCCAAACTTAAGATCCAATGAACTAAATGGACAAAACTCCGGACAAAATGTAAGACCGAGTGAGCCAAATGCTCAAAACTCTCACCAAAATCCTGGAACTAATTCACCAAGCAATCAAAATCAAAGAATACAAGTAAATCCTACTCCACCACAAGTATTGCAAGCAAGCTCGACTATGGCCGCAAATTAATAAAAATATAATTATATACAAAAATGTACTATTAAAAACTTATACATATTATCAATATGTATATAGTATTCAGTAGATATAGCTAACAATGTCATGTCAAATATTCAAAAAAAAATATTTAAATAAAATATACTTACCAAATTAAATTGCTTATTTCATACACCGCTTCCGGTTCGAGTATTTAAACTATCCTTCATTATTAAAATTTTCTTATTTTATTGTTTTATTAAATGGTTAATATAATTTTACAAACTTACCCACCCGTAAAAAACTGAAACGAAAACAAAATTTGAGTATGTAAATTACAAAAATAATATAACACCCAACCAATACAAACAGAACAAAGTATACCTTTAACAAAGTATACTTAAAAGAAAAGTTATCTTTTAACTTTTAAGTTTTTATTTAATTTATCAGACGTGGGTTCAATTCCTGCTAAGGAAAATGTATATGTATGTATGTAATAGAAATTATTTAATATTTTCATTTTCTCGCTCTGGTAACAAGACAAAGCGCGGCGTTGATCGACGCCACTCAACACGCAAAGCCTCTAGTTTTCGGGGGACAACAGGGAACGGAACATATTAACACTAAGTTTCCTCTGCCTACCCTGCTATATGCGGGATACGTGAAACTGATTAATTTATTTTATTTATTAGAACTCATAATTATAAAAAAATATAATCTCTATTTTTAACGTCAACACCACTTATATAATGTTTCTAATAAATAAAGTGTTTGGTATTCTAGTATTTTTCCTATTTCCGCCAATTATAATATTAGAATAATATACAAAGTATGCATTCTACTAAAAGAATTATTGAAAAAATGTTATTTTATAAAAGAAATCTGGAATTTTACTGCTAATTATTATCTGTATATTCTTACATTGTTTCGTTTTAACTGAGTGACTGATGAACAATGGCGAATCTCATAGGCGTAGAAACCTGAAATTTGACATGTATGTTAATAAAGAGTGTCGACGGATTTCTAGGAATACCTTCCAGAATAGAAAGAAATCGGGTCATAGGTTTCATTTCTACGTAAAACATAATTACTTTACACACTGTCAGGAATTGGACTATAAGGCGGAGAGCGCAGTGTCTTTGCACTAGATTCTCTATACCTATCTCTACTCTGAGTAGGTAGAGATAATTTGATATATTCTTAAACCTATTTGAGAGCGTAAATCACTAAGGAATGGCTTAGACATACTTCGTTAGAGCCATTCCAGTTCTCTCTATTATAATTTCTATATTTGATCTAATCAAATATTTTCATCTTTTATTCAGATCTACAAATAACTTAAGAGAAAAACATGTTATTTTTTCGTCTTTTTCTTTTCATTATTCCCTCCACAAAAACAGCATCTGATTCTAAATGATGTTTTAGCCAATCGTGGCGCAGTTGCACAAAGTGTGACTGTAAAACCGACTGGTTGTGTGTTCGGTCCCCACTCGAGGAAATGAAATATTTACTTACATTAATATTTGGATTTGTTCGCTCTAGTATCGGGGCAAAGCGCGGCGTTAAGTTCCGCTACTCAACACGCAATGCATCCAGAACTCGGCGGAAAGTGAGGAACGGAGTGTCATAACACTAGGTTCCCTCAGCCTACCCTGCTGCGTGCAGGATACATCGTGAAGCTGATTTTGATTTATTTTAAGATTTGTTATTATGTATTTTCAAAATATATAAGATTCGAGTATTACATTTACATTGGTTACGAGGGCTATGATGGCTTCAATAATAAATATATTGGATACATATTAGGACAGCAGCTAAATTATGTTTATGGTTTGGTACTCTCTAATGAATTATGTTCATATACTCGATCTGTTCCACTTAAAGTGCGGCGTAAAATTCCATTACTAACGCAATATCTCCAATGCAGGCGGTATAATGGACAACGGAGTGTCTTGACACTAGGTTCTCTCTGTCTATTTTGCTATACAGAGTATACAGCATGAAGGAATGTGTATAAACTTAATAATATAACGAAATGTGTTAAATACGTAATCAGTAAAGAATTGGTTTCTAAATAGTTAAAGCCAGTCATTGAAACAGAAGTTCTATTGAGAGAAGTGAGATAGATTTTAGTATTGGCAATTACTTAAGTGTAATACAAATTAGGTTCCTGGACAACTGAAGATTTATATTGAAAATAGTATTATTTTTACGTAATATAAAACAAATTTCCACCGATGTACGCTTAAATATGTCAAACTACACAACGAATATTAACATTTCTTTTCAGCTTCACGTTCTACCCCGCATGTAGCAGGGAAGGTAGAGAGCCTAGTGTTAAGACACTCCGCTCCCCAATTTTCGCCGAAATATGGAAGCATTGCGTTTTTAGTGGCGGAACTTAACCTCGCGCTTGATTTCTTTTCATTCCTTAATTAAATATTTCATTTCCTTAAGTGGGGGTCGATTCCATAACCTGCCGCGGCTACAGTCACGACTGGCCTCATAATAATATTATATCTCGCCAAAATTGAAATTTTTAAATAATAAATTCCATCTGCTCTAGGTCATATATTATCAATATAACAATATAATCATATTTTATTATTTAACAAATATAAAAAAAAACGCTAAGCCATTTATTTCTGCGTTTTCTTTTTTTTACAAAAAGTTATTTAAATTATTTAAAAAAAATGCTATAAAAATTATGTTAAAAGCTATTATTGGTAGGTATATTGAAAGCTAACTTTTTGTGATTCTCAATTTTTTCGGGACTTCACTTTCAATCAACGACTTAATTAAGAAAATTATAGGATCAAAAAGACGGGTGATTGAAGTACACATACAGGAATACACATTATTATAAAATCATTTTATTATTATAATTAAATTTCCCTTCTCCGGTAGCAACCGTGGCATTGAATTGCACTTGGGAGGAATGTGGGGAACGGAATGTTTAACAGTAATTTCCCACTGCCTACTCTGAGATATGCGTGATAAGTCAATTCCCCTCACTTAACTAAATCAAAGACTTATTGACATATCAAACAGCACATTGTTTCATTCATTTTTCCCAACTGCTAAGAAAGGGTTCTTTATTACCTCATTTCTCCAAAACCGCTGAACGGATTTACATATTTGAGGTATCGTTAGATTCGTATTAGCAGCCCAAGTGTTCTTAGATAGGTGACGTTAAATAAAAACAATCATGGCGGCTGTGGGACGCCATTGGACTGAGTGAAAAAAAAACGTTTCGAATACCACAATATGGGTATCAAATTCAATAACTAAGTACGAGGATTTCGTAAAGGTATATCATGGTTATCATTATCATAATGAATCCTAACAAAAAAGTGAAAAATAAAAAAATATTTGTAAAAACAAAAACCCCGACTGCATAAAACTAAAAAGAAAATAAACAAACCCCATAGTTTATGAGGATTGACAGTCAGGACCTATAAGTAATTCTTCAATCAATAAAATCTTTACCAGGAACCTCGCATAATTTAAAGAGGTCCCGACTGTTAATCCTAATTAACTATTTATTTTCTTTTTAGTTTTATGCAGTCGGGGTTTTTGTTTTAACAATTTTTTTTATAATACGTACAAAATACGTCGTTGTAAATTTAAAAAAAAGTAAAAAATATATATTTATGAATAATCATTTCAGTGTGACGTGTCTTAAATAAACATCAGTCATTAAGAGTACTTTTATACATTTATATGCAAACGTTGTTACTCAAAATTATATATTCGTGTATTTTTTTCGCTATATACGTATTTCACATGATTGCGGCATCCGTCAAAGAGTGGAACGTGATAGTATTAAAATAAGCATCATTTATTAAATCTATTAAAGAGGTTGAGGCCAGTCGTGGCGCAGGGGCACGAAATGTGACTGTAAAACCGACTGGTTGTGGGTTCGATCCCCACTCGAGAAGATGAAATATTTACTCAAATTTATATTTCCATTTCATCGTTTTAGTGTCAAGGCTAAGCGTGGCGTTGAGTTCTGCCACTCAACACGCAATGCCTTCAGAATTCGGCAGAAAGAGGGGAAGGGAGTGTCTTATCTCTAGGTTCCCTGCCTACCCTGCTATGTGCGGTATATTTCATGAAGCTGGTTTAATTTTTAACTAGCTATACTATATTTTTTTCTTTGAAATAGTTAATCTACAAAAGCTAAATCATTTTTTTTAAATATTACTTGAAATAGCTTAACATTGTTAGTCTCCTACAACCTATGCTTTACACTGTAATTACGATGTATTATACATATTTTAATAGAGGACGACAACGCTGAAACTCTAACCGCGACAAAATCTTTGAAATAATTAAACTAAGCTCGAAAACTATAGCACGTCTGTATTTAACGTTTAACCTAGAAATTCCATTGGCTTATAAAATAATAATAAATAGTTTTTTAATATTTTTTAATATAATATCATTGTGTTTATACAAAATAAATATGTTCTAAGGTAGTGACAGACAACAAACAGCCAAAACCATTGTTAAAATTTGAAAATTTGAATTTGAAATTTGGCACTTGGTGAGTGTATGAGAAACTGTGAAAAATATTTCTTTATTTTATATTGGACGTGAACAAAGTTTTCAACAATTCGTTATGTATATATATTTTGACAGTGAGATTGAGTTACGCCACTTAACACGCAGTACTTCCAGAATTCGGGTCAAGTTAGGGTAGGGAAGTATCTTAATGGGAAAGGAGCGTCTTAACGCTATGTTCCTAGGTTCCCGTAAAATTGTTTTGATAGAAAGATGATATGGATGTCCTTTACCTAAACCAACCTGCTCGTAGCCGCAGAGATATAAAATTTCTGATAGTTTCGTATATATATACAGAGTCTAAATAATCTATATCGTCTAAAATGTAATTATTCTTTGGTGAAGCTAAAATACAGAAGTTTGTTTAAACATTTTCTAAAAGCGGTAGGCATATTGACTTTATTTTATATTATTAACACATTTTAATGAGAATATAAGAATGCTCACAAGCAATAAATAAAATTTTAAATTCATAAAAGATAAAAAAAATGTTATCTTAAAAGAGAAAAAAAATCGGTTTAGTAAGAGAGAGTCGGACTCGCTCCGAGGTTTCCGTACCAATTTTATTCAATCCTAAAATAGTTATGTAAATAGCAATTTTAGGATTGAATAAAATAAAAAAAAAACACGGAAGTACAACATATAGGCACTATGGACTTAAATATTTAATATTAATTTAAGTTTAGTACCCCGCGTAGTACGCGATCTTGAGATAAATGGCCATGAGGACTTGTGACGGACAGACGAACAACAAAATGATTCTATAAGTATATAGTTATGTCGCGCACTACTCCCTTTTAACCTTAATAATTAGTAATTTCGTAAGACCTCCCAAGAGTTAAGATTCTTAGAAATGGACAACGCAAGTGAAATGAAAAATGTAAAACATTATAATAAGTTTAAAACTCATTACATTATCAAGTAATTATAAGAATTTTTTAAAATTAAATTCTTAAGTGACTTTAATTTTATTTTAAAGATTCCGAAACTTGACTATATAAAAATATTTCTCAATTCTAGTAAACATTTTCGTAAAAATATTTTAATAACATTTAAAAATAAATTCTATTAATTTTAAGAAATGAAATGAATCAAATTCAATCAGAAGAAAGTCCTTTTACTTTTTTACATTAAATGCTAACTGATATAAATCTTCCACGTCTCGCTGAAGGGAATAGGAAAAGGTTTGTTTGAATTACAAAAAGCAGCTGCACTCTCTACCGTAAAGTAGAGTAATCAAAGGGAACCTAGAGTTAAGACACTACGTTTGGCTAAATTATATAACTCTCTCTCTCTCTCTCTTAAATGATGAATTTAAGAGAGTGATAGAAAAAAATCTTTCTTGCCCCGACAAATTTGATACAACACAAAGCTATTTAGCCTGCCACGTTCAGCATTTTTTGAAAGATAAATCACTGACGAGTTTTAAAATAGAGCATTTCTTGTCCACCTTGTTCACTTTACTTTCAATATAACTATAGTCTACAATTATAACGCGGTTTCCTGCACCATTTTGCGTTTTGACTATTCTTTACAAGCAAAAATACAAATTTGTTTTATTTTTAATATTAGTATAAATATGTATAATTTACATTAAGAAAATCCAATTCTAGAATAACACAAAATAATACAAAAACACAATACTTTAAATGGTGACAGTATGAAAATATAATCATTTTACTGAGGAGGTTAGGAGTCTAGTAGACACTTACTTTATCACTGATGTAGTAGTCTCGTGGACACTTTATTCCCTATATGCACCTGTAGACTACCTATGACCACCTGTTACATACTATCCGATGCGTAAGTTCATTACAGTAAGATACTGAAAGTGACAGTGCTTAAATTTGAAAATCAATGGTAATAAAACAGCTTCACGCTGTATCCCGCACACAGCAGGGTAGGCAGAGGGAACCTAGTGTTAACACTCCTGTTCCCCACTTTCTGCCGATTTCTGGAGGCATTGCCTGTTGAGTGGCAGAGCTCAACGCCGCGCTTAACCTCGACACCAGAGCGAAGAAATGAAAATATAAATTTAAGTAAATATTTCATGTCCTCGAGTGGGGATCGAACCCACAACCAGTCGATTTTACAGTCACATCTTGTGCCGCTGCGCCACGACCGGCCTCACGTGGTAATAAAACGAATTTTCTATTACGCGGTGTCTATGGTACTACCACGTCAGTCGCAAAGTAACCCTTTGCGATAATATAGGTTAATAAAAGAAATAACACGTTTTCTAATATAGCCAATGCTTTCCTGTGAGATGTCAAGAAAGTCATAAAACTCCTTTCAACGAGACGTACCTGCGAGTATAAGCTGTTTAATAAGTATCTACTTCATAATGTAGATATGAGATTTGTATACATATATGTACGTATCAGTACTTATTTATATCTTTTACTATACTAGAGATATATCAAGGGTTTGCTTTAAAAATATAATGTAATTTATGTTTATTTACAACACACATACCTTTACAAAACTTTTTTTTTTGTTATTATCTAACTGAAACACAACGGGCTTGCTAAAGGGCCTAAAAAGCTATTACTTTTTAAGGTTCCTTCAAGAGTAGAGGGAAGTATTAAGATAAGATTTTCTGAAAATTCTACGAAATGAATAAAACGTTTATACGTGCTCCAGTCCACGTAAGTAAGTAAATATTTGAAAAGAAAGACGAAGGGATTGGTTTGATAACACAGTACCTATCGACGATATTAAAGGTCACGTAAAAAAAGGTTGACCGTTACATTCGCATGTCCATTTTCGGCCACAAGAGATCGAATCAATTAGAAACTGACAGTTCGAAGAATTTGAGAAAAAAACATTTCAAAAGAAGAAATTACTATATATATTTAAGTTGAATATTGTCAATATATTAATATTTTGAACATATCTCATTAAACAAATGGAAATAGTTTGTAATTTTAAAATCATAGTTATGTCCTATAAAGAATATCATTCGTTGTCGAAGATAAATTTGAACATTTGTTCGCTGTTACATGTAATTTTGTAATAGGTTTTTTTTAGGTTCACATTATATAAACAGTATACAGAAGAAGCACAATATTAAGACACTCCGCCCAATTCTCTGCCGAAATTCCCAATTTTCCGCCGATTTCTAGAGGCATTGCATGTTGAGTGGACGTCAGGGTGTAGAATATTAACCAATATTTATCACCAAATAATAACAGCCCCCGCAAAACTTTGTCCGCTTGAACTTTAAGAATATTAAACTTAGTGTTTAAAAAAATAATAATAATTTAAAAGTAATTTATTTTGTCGAACAACATACTTTAAATAGATATAACTTTTTTTTATAAGCTGATATATTTTTTGTAATACAACAAACGAAGCTTGCCAGAATCCAATAAAGAAAACTGCATTTAAATCGATTAAGTCAATTCTAAGGAAACTGAATGAACGCCCAGAAAAGCAGACAAAGAGACAAAGATTTTAAAAATCATCATTTGGGATTACAACTATATGCATAAGTGTCCTCAGTAATAGTTTTTCTCATTTATCTTTCATATACAGACATCGATCAGTTATGATCTATATATATAAAAGGACTTGTGCTGACTGACTGAGGTAAGACGCACGCAGAGCCGTAACCGCTGATGGTAGAAACGTGAAACTTGGGCAGATGTTTATTTTCATATTCTGGACATCCACTAAGAAGGGAATTTAAAAAATTTTAACCCTAAAGGGATGAAATAGGGGTTGAAAGTTTGTATGGAAAAAAAATTTAATCTGCACCGATTTTTATAAAATTTGAAATTCAGACTTTTAAAAATATTTCATTGAACACGTGTTTCATGGTTTTTAAGAATTCACCCCCTAAGAGTTCAAATAAGGGGTTGAAAGTTTATATGGAAAAATCTTTAAATTGCCACCGATTTTTATAAAAAATTAAATTTAGACTGTTAAAAATATTTCATTGAACGTGGTTTTTTTTGAATTCACTTCTCATAAGCGGGCGAAGCCGCGCGCGCCCTCTAGTTTTAATATAAAATTATTTCCTCGAGGGGAAATCCAACCCACAACTTGTCCCGTTTAGTCACACTTTGTACCCCTGCGCCACAATTGTGTCACGTAAGTACGTGGCGTTTTTTTATAATAAAATATCTATTAGTTGGGAAGGTCTATATAAGTTAACTAATTTATATAAGCCTTCCCAACTAATAAATAGCACAGTACATACTAACGTAAACAGATAACCATTTCTAATTACTTTTTTGATGAAAATTTCGCTTTATGTAAATTGCGGACACTGTCATTTGACATTCTCACAGTATAGTAATTACAACTGGACGGCGGTCGTATTACGGTAGCTGGCGTTGCGACCAATTTAGTTCTACAACATAATATTATTATCTGTGTTTATTTGTTATAGTAATAATTATTATGGATTTTTATTATCAGCTTCACGTTGTATCCCGCACACTGTAGGATAGGCAGAGGGAACCTAGTGTTAAGACACTCCGTTCCCCACTTTCTGCCGAATTCTGGAGGCATTGCGCGTTGAGTGGAAGAACTCAACGCCGCGCTTGTCCTCGACACCAGAGCGAAGAAATGGATATAAATTTAAGTAAATATTTCATCTCCTCCCACAACCAGTCGGTTTTACAGTCACACTTTGTGCCACTGCGCCACGACTGGATATTATGGATTTAATAATTGATATTCTTTGGATTATTATTTCGCTTTGTTATTTTCATATTGGAATCTCATTTTTGGATAAGCATGACTGCAGCATCAACATTTAGTTACATTTTTTAGTTTCACGTTTTATCCTGCACATAGCAGGGTAGGCAGAGGGAACCTGGGAATGTACTGTTAAAACACTCAATCAGTCAATCACAACATAAAACAAAATATAAGTGGCGTAACCCAACGCCACGCTTTGCCTCTTTACCAGAGCAAATAAATGAAAATATTTCATTCCCTGAGTGGGAATCCAAACCAAATATCATCGCATTTACAGTCGCACCTTTGTGGTCCTGCGCCAAGAAGGCCTAACGACCACGAGACTGACGGCCTCATGTATTAGCATTTGGTCTAATACATATGTAGTTTCATTTTAAGATTTATAATGGATTCTGAATATTTAAAATTAATTTAACATTTTGAAATATTATGTTGGTAAAACTTCTCATAGTCCACGTTGATTTAATCCCGAATCCAATATATCAGTATCGTTGAAAACACAAGATAATAAAGTGTTACCGACAAATTTTTGACTCAAAAACAAAAGCGAAAATGTATTTTTTATTTATTTTCTACAAACATTTTTTATCTTTTCATTGTATAAAACAAAAGTCACTTCTCATCGTTTTAGGTACATTCAAGCCTTTCAAACTACGGAACAGATTTACATGACATTTTTACTAATAGACAGAGTATTTCAATAGAGCCTACATGCATTTTGTGAAGAGCGAGTGGAGTTTAAAGAGTCAGAACATCGAGCAGAAACAGTTTAGAATGAAAACTTTTTTTATTGTCAGTATCTAATATGTGGTCAGAAAAAGCTACGTGATATAGTCTATATATTTTATCTTTTTAGCTTCATGCTGTATCCCGCACATAGCGTGATTGGCAGAGGGATAGTGTTAAAGAACACCGTTTCCTACTCTCTGCTGAGCTCTGGCGACATCACGTGTTGAATGGCGGAACTCAACTCCGCGCTTTGAGTTGTTACTAGAGCAAGGAAAATGAAATTTTTATATATTTCATTTCCTCGAGAGTATCGAAGCCACGACATACAGTCCCACGCTCGTACCATACACCACGAGTGGCCTCTTTATACAGTTATGAAATTATTATTAAAAAAATGAAAACATAGAAATAGTCAAATTATAATCAAAGCCGTCAATGTACCATCAGGAGAATAAGTTCTCAGGTCCAACGCACCAACGTAGATGAACTTGCTGTTAGTGACTAACGCCCAATATTAATAACCTATCTCCAACGTCAATCTTAGATTGTTTCATATATCTATCCAATCTCTAGATTGGATAGATGTATGAAACAAACTAAGATTGACGTTGGAGATAGGTTATTAATATTGGGCGTAAGCTATCAACATCAGTTTCACACGTCGAGACAAAATTGTTAGTATTATTAGATTCTAATCTACATCGCTCGTATATTGTATGTTGTAGTATATTGATAATATAGCAAGGGCAGTATGAATACCACATCAACATCGAACAATGTGATCCAATTACTGGTATTTCTAATACAAAATCAAAAATCAGCTTCACGCTCTGTATACCGCACACAATAGGTTAACACAGAGGGAACCTAGTGTTAAGATACTCCGTTCCCCACTTTCCGCCAAGTTCTGGAGGCATTGCGTGTTTAGTGGCGGAACTCAACGCCGCACTTTTCCTCGACACCAGAGCGAAGAAATGAAAATATAAATGTTTAATTACATTTCATTTCCTCGAAGTATGGATCGAACAAACAATCAGTCGATTTTACAGTCACACTTTGTGACCCTGCGCCATGAATTTAATTAACAATATATTATAATTGGCTAATTCCATATTGTGGTGAATTAAATTTCTCATTTTTAGGTTAAATATTTGATTAATTTAAAAATCTAAAATGAAGTGTTTACAAAATTTAATGAGTAGATAATTACGTCTGCCAAACACGTCAAAAGTCAGAAAAGGGCAAAAGTATTTTCAGCTTTATTAGTACATTTAATTTCGATTGAGTCAAAATTATAAGCAACAATTAATTCCATCTGGTATAATAACTAAGCCAAAACAAGGCGTAGATTGGCCAGCTGGTTTTAAATAAACGATTATAAAATTGTACCTAAGATAAGGCCAATCATGGCGCAGGGGCACAAGCGTTCGATACAATACAGGTTATGAGTTCGTTTCCCACTCCAGGAAATGAAATATTTAATATTTTCATTTCTCCACTTCGAAAATGGGGAACGGAGTGTTATAACACTAGATTTTCTCTGCTTTTCCATATACAGAGAGAAGCTAATATATTTAAGTTGAATCATGAATATGCTAATCATCTAAAATCACAAATAATTTTGGTGAAGAGATCATCAAAACATTGCCTTAAATTTTACGTTTTGAAGTACGAATACTAATGATGAACTCTTTTAACTTTGTATAACAATAGCTTGGGGCTTATTTTTTTGTTGACTTTACTTTACATACAGATGAAAAGACGAAAAAGAGCAAAGTAAACATTCATCAGCACTCAAGTATTTGTTGGTTTTCTTTGAACTTAGTATTATACAGGATAATTGGTAAAGTTTACTAATTTTAACTAGTACAAGGAATTTTTTAGAATACCTTATAAAATATAACAAGCTACATTGTTATAATAAAACTAAAATAAAACAAATAAAAGAAAAAATCTGCAGGGAGAACCCAGTGTTAAAACACTCATATAGTGTCACACTGGGGGAAATTAAATGTTATCGAACGAGACAAAGCGCGGCGTTGAGTTCCGCCACTCAATAAGCAATTATCAAGAATTTAACGAAAAATGGGGAACAGAGCGTCTTGACACTAGTTTCTCAAGTTCCCTTTGCCTATCCTGCGATGTGTGGGATACAGCGTGAAGTTAAAAAAAAAACTTTTCCTACAGTAAAAAATAAATTTAATCTCTATATATAATACTAGCGGCTCGCCCACGGCTTCGCTCGCTTAAAATACATGATTGTTGATTTAATAAGCAGAATTGATTGACAACTATAATGACGTCTAATATGATTTTTTTACGACATTATCGTCAAAGAATTTTTGATTGTTTTAAATAAAAAAATACGACCATTGTTGATATTTGATATTTATAAAATATACATAAAGCTAGTTATTTATTACACGTATATATTTTTGTAACTTTATGTTCTTTTTACCTATATAATATACTCTGTTAAATGTGCTGATGTCAGTGAATAATTTAATTTACTCATTCAGAAACAGCCTTAAATGTTAAATTATTGATTTGAAGGATTCATAATATTCATCAATAAAGTAAACAAAATGGAATTGTTAGTGGAGATTACCTTCATAAATCATTACAGTTAAGTTTAAGTCGTAATTAATTCAACACAGAGATAAAGACAGACTTGCAAGAAATATCAAATAAATACAAAGATTTTTTTGGTTGGTTCGTTCATATAATATATGTAACTAATTTAAAAACTGTACAGGAGTTAATATGCAATTATTACAGTTATTTTATAAAGAATATTATGAAATCAATAATTTAACATTTAAGGCTGTTTCTGAATGATTAAAATAAATTATTCACTGACATCAGCACATTTAACAGAGTATATTATATAGGTAAAAAGAACATAAAGTTACAAAAATATATACGTGTAATAAATAATTATCGTCGTCGTATTTTTTTATTTAAAACAATCAAAAATTCTTTGACGATAATGTCGTAAGAAAATCATATTAGAAGTCATTATAGTTGTCAATCAATTCTGCTTATTAAATCAATAATGATGTATTTTAAGCGGGCGAAGCCGTGGGCGAGCCGCTAGTATAAAATAAGAAAATAAATTTATATGAACGCTGGCATCTATTTTAATCCCATCAGATATTAAAACTTAAGTTTCTCATGCACGTTTATCAAAGAGTCCCGAGCCCGTCGCTATATTCTACATTCCATCACGTGGCTTTTCAACCCTTGAACCTAGGTTCTATAGACTTCGTACTGAATACCGGATGTGGGCGTCTAACTTATAAATTACATTCAAGTAAATAACTTTCCTTTTAACCTCAGCTCTTTTAAAAGATATATGTTTATAGAAAAATTTTGAGTTTTATTTTTTATATATTGAAAATATTAATATCATAGGTAAGTAGCAAGCAGTACGATTTGGCATTGTAGTTAAAGTGAAACTCATTACAACAGCGTTTTTTACGGCGTCAAAAGTGGTAAAAATGTCACAATTGTAACATTTTATCTGGATACGGATACGAAAATTAGAAGAATATTATATCGGATACGGATAGGTTTTTTTTAAATATACTCGTTACTAGAGTGAGTGGAAATCGAACTCACGACCCGTCACGTTTACTGCCACTGCGCCACGACTGTAAATATATTGAACAATAGTTTAATTAGAGGCCAGTCGTGGCGCAGCGGCACGAAGTGTGACTGTAAAATCGACTGGTTGTGGCTTCGAACCCCGAGTCGAGGAGATGAAATATTTACTTAAATTTATATTTCAAGGCTAAGCGCGGCGTTGAGTTCTGCCACTCAACACGCAAATCCTCCAGAATTCGGCAGAAAGTGGGGAACGGAGTGTCTTAACACTAGGTTGCCTCTGCCTACCCTGCTGTGTGCGGGATACAGCGAGAAGCTGAAAAAAAAAAATTACTTAATTATAAGTAAACTAAGTAGTTAGGACTAGTAAATATAAACAAGTTAAAATTCACCTTCTCTATATTGTTACATACACGTAAATACGTATAAATGATTAATGAACGTGACTTTTGCTAACGAGGTCTACGCCTGAAACTCGAGGTGCCTACTAAATTTGTCTCGTTTAACTCGGTGAATTGGCAAAGTTTTGACGTGGATGTCAAAATAAAACCACTTTTGTGAAAGGGTAATATTGTTAAGTTGTTATTAAATTTATCTACCAATTCTTATAATATGAATAGATTAAAATATTTATTCCGCAAAATATTTTTTTAATTAAATGTTTTGATAAGAATAAGAATTAATCGCCGCCAGAGCGCAGAGTAACAGAGTCTGATTATAAATGCGGATGGTTTTGGGTTCCATTTCCATTTGAGGGGACAAAGTGCGGCGTAAAGTTCCACTAAAGTGTCTAGAGTGTCTTGACACTAAACTATTTCTACCAACTCAGCTATTTATTGGGAAAAAATATCAATATTTGGGGAACGGAGTAGTTTTATCTGCCTAACTTGCAGTGTGCGGGATACAGCTTGAAGCTGATTTGATATGATTCAATTTTTATTTATCAACATGTTGTTAGCAACACCTTAATTTTAGGGCTGTGCAGTTGTGAACAAATATATTATAGCATGAACATATATAAAAGAAAAAAAGATAGATATATAAAAAAGAGAAATAAGAAAAGTGTAAAAGGCTTTAGTTATGTTAGTAGTTATATAAGTATGATTTTCTTCATATTTCACAATACTAAGAACCATTTTACTCGGCTAGCCATGCGTTATCATCTTAACAACATGTATTAGGACTTTCATTTGAATCGCTTGGGATAACCGTTTTCAATTTGATTTAGGTTTACAATTTGATCCTGACACATTATTTAATTAACTAATTTAAAATAATTCATTTGCATAATGTTTTAATTTGTTTGTTTTTTGTTTTTTTTTTATCTTAACACTATATGTCGCATGTAGCAGGGTAGGCAGAAGGAACCTAGTGTGAGGACTCTCCGCTTCCTTCTTTAAATTTGTTTATTTATTTTTCAGAGTTTTTAATTTTTAATTATTTTATATATAGATATTATTGATGACCATTTCATTACCACCATTATAATTATGAAGAAAATCTTTTCGCACCATGTACGGCTCATAAATATAATAAAAAATGTCTAAAAAAGCGAATTAAAACTTAAATAAATCTAACTTACATTAATAGATCCTATAACCAACACTAACAAGCTTAATTTCATAAATATTTGAAAGGAATAAAAGCACTAAACAAAATTGTGTTATACTAAACTAACCTTAATTGAAAAAATACCTGAGAGAAGATAGAAATTCTTTTTATCGGTAATCTGTAGATCAAGCTCGAAGATTCGGGCTATAAAAAATTCTATGAAAATTACAAATTTTCAACACTGCTTCAACATTGCTCGTTTCTAGTATTTATGTATTAAGTACTTTATTATTTTTTATTATTGTCGCGCAGTGGCACAGTGCTTGGCACTTCTGATTGTAAACACGATAGATAGAGGTTCGAATGCTAGCTGGGGAAATGAATCATTTTATCTTGAAAATTGGCTTAAAAGTAGAAAGCGAAATGACTTAGCATTGGGTTCCTTTTGTTTAATCTTCTATTTGTGGGGAAAAAAACGTGGGACTAAAAAATACATCATATTCAAATGTACCGTAACAAGCATTGTCAAACGTCCCGATTTATTTCATGCACTGTTAGAAAATCGTTTTTAAATTATTTTAATTTTTAATTATTATTATTCTTTTTTATATTTTATTTTTAATTAGTTATTGACAATGTCTATATGACATGTGTGTGACATGTGTTATTTTTTATTGAATATATTTTATATCTCACACAATATATGGATAAATGATTAAAAAACTATTGATTATTTATATTATTCCTATGTTCCTTTTTCGATGAAAGGATGCCGCTTTTATACTTTAAAACTTATAAAATTCCCATCTTTTCCCCAAGATAAAATCCAGCAACGCTCGCTGAAATCCATTTGGTACATATGTATCTGGGTCAGGGTCCAAAAAGAAATTCATCATATAATATAAAATGACGTGAAATATTTGGAAAAAAAATATCCCCATATATTATATCTAAGATAAGATCATCGATCGTGAAAACTTTATGGATAATGTACCGTGGGTAGTTTACATTGTATTTAAATAAGCGGAATGTAGAGAGCAGTATTGCTGGGTTAAATCACGTTTAAACTATAGGAGACAAAAAAAATATAATATAATAATATTTTGTTGTTTTTATTTATGCGTGTATATTCTTTATTATACACGCATAAATAAAAACAACAAAAAAAAATAATAACAAATTTACTTTTTTAGTTTTAATTTAAAAAACTCAACAAAAAGACGATGTCGATCCAAAATATTTCTCAAAATGTGTTATTTTCAAGATTTATCGGGCGTAAAATCTTATCAAAATCTTGTTATCCCAAGAAGTAAACGCTAGAGTGGTCACTTATATGACCCAAAATTCGATTTCCATATTAATTGTATGGATTGGTATACAACATTTATATGCAAGATTTATGTATGTTGAAAATAGTGTAGGGTAACTTAATAGTGTATACCTAAATTTCTTACAACTACCGCTTTTTTTGTAACATTTTTTTTATAGATATATATATATATATATATATATATATATAGGTGAAAAATATACTATTGTATATATTATTGCAATAGCTAATAGACTACTGTCGACAAAATAACTTAAATTATAATTTAATTATTCAAAATGTTATAGAATAATAATGTTTAAAAAGTTAATTTTATTTTATAATTAGTTGGTATAACTGATTACCTTTTCAATTTGGTATATTTTTAGTGTTACCGTACCTCAAAAGGAAAAAACGAATTCTTTATAGTATCACTTTCCATCCATCTGTCCGTCTGTCAAGCGCATTTATATCGAGATCGCGTGATCAAGTTGATATTAATATCAAATATTCAGATCTATGATCAATTTACGCACAGAAAAAGTCAAGCTTCTTAGTTGACGCAATCAAATATACGCATTGATTTTGCTGCTTTTTTATGAAATTAGCCTAGTAATCAAAAGCGGGGAAATAATACTTCACGTCGACCTACAGTTATGAAATTTGGTACAAATTGAAAACTAATAATAAAAATAAAGGAATAAATCCGAAAAAATCTAATTTATTTATATTTCATTTAATTCTCACAACAAAGTGTAGATGAGTTCGATTTACGCTTAACCGCACCTTTTAAGGAAAAAAGCAGCCCTTATAAGATCACTTTGTTGTCCGTCCGGCTGGCTATCTGTCTGTCTGTCAACAGCCTTTATCTCAGGAACGCTTTTAGATATCGGGCTAGGGCTTTGGCTAAGCTAATCTTAATTTCAGAAAAACCTCGGGACCTCCAATTTTTGTACGGAACCGTCGGTGGGCGTGCCCGACTCGTGCTTGGCCGGTTTTTTTGTACACGTGTGTATATATTATTATACATATGTCATTAAGAAAAGTTTTATTTACGTCACCTATAAAAGGATTTACTTTAAACTAGTGAGTAGTTTAAAGTAAGTCCTTCCTCGCTATCCAAACTCGAAACGGCCCTATAAACTATCAACCGAGTTAACCTGCATTACTAATAACAGTGTTACTATATTAAGATAATCTCTAGAGATGGGTGTCGAAGGTCAGGTGGTTTCTTCATGTAACTATATATGTATAGATTGGCCGAAATTCAGACTAGCCGAAAAGGTCAATGTAGATAATAAAATTTACTATAGAATACTTTCAGCTTTTCAGGATAGCCAAAGAGAATGTAGCAGCAAGACACTCCGTTTCCACTTTTTGTCTGCACTTTTCTAACCAGAGTACGAAGATTTGGCCAAATCGAAGGAAAAATATATGATATATTTACGAGTGGGCCAACCTAGACTAAATCAGCTTCACGCTGTATGTATATGTAGGGTAGGCAGAGGGAACCTAGTGTTAAGACACTCCGTTTTCCACTTTCCGCCAATTTTTGGAGATATTGCGTGTTGAGTGGCGGAACTCAAAGCCGCGATTTTACCTCGATACCAGAGCGAAGAAATGAAAATATAAAAGTAAATAAATATTTCATCTCCTCGAGTGTCGATCGAACCCACAACCATTTGATTTACAGGCATACTTTGTGCCCCTGCGCCACAACTGGCCTTAATTTGGTGGGTTGATTGGCGGAACTCAGCGCCTCGTTTCGCTCTATATATAACTATAAAAGAAATTGTTGAAAAAAGCATAATTTAACTTTTATATTATGAATCACACTTTAGCTTTATAAATTATTGAAAAAGCACATTAATATGTATCGACGTCGTTTATTAACGAGGCTTTTATACAAAAAGCCTCAAACGATTTAATTTTTTATATATATCGATGTCTAAAAATTTGATATATTTTTCAGCATATTTCAGTCGCATATATCAAAATTTGTCTTTATTTTTTTTTCTATTCAATTTATACTTAAAATATTGAAAGCACTCGTACAATGACATGTACATTTTTACTGATATGTACATTTTTTTAAACTTATTAAACAATTTTAAAGGCAAAGTAACAAAGAAAAATAAGTAATTCTAGAGTATGTCATATAATTATTTTTTGTTATATAAAAAAAATAAAAAAATATATAAGACTAGTTTTTTTTTAAGTTCAGTTATAAAATGAGCCAAATATACTATACAGGATAGCCATTACGTTCTTTACCAATCAACAATTAAAAAGCGACATCCAGAAAAAAAAATTGAAATTTAGTTTTAATACATAAAAACTATTGAATCAGGAAAGTAATTGGAAATTTATAATAATGTTGAAAAAAAACATAAAATATGCACAAAAAAACATAATCTATCATTCAAAATAATACTAAAATTTCGTCGACCATATGACCTAAAAAAATCATTAAAATTTTACTTGTTAGCCAACACTGTAGAGGTAAACACCAATGTTTACAGCCTGAAACTTGATGTAAGTAAACAGCAATTATTTTGCAACTCCGAAATTTTCCAGTTAAATTGTTATCAGTCTTCGTTCTATGTTGATATAACCAAGTCTTACATTTGTGAATACTTTGAGAGACAGATTGTGTCAACGAAGTTACTTTGGTATCGCGCCAGTTGACTTAATTTTAGTTTAGATTTTAACAAAATATTTGTTTAAAGTTTTAATTTCTTTAATCACTTTAAAAAGTTTCAAAGTTGAAATTTCAGTTATATATTGCAGTTTTGTCTTATAATTGTTATTTGAATTTGAAATTCATGAAGCTGTTGTAGCGTAGTGGCACAGGCGTGTGAATGTAAGACGACGACGGTTGAGGGTTTAATTCACAATCGGAAAGTTTTATTTACTCCCTTTGAATAGAGTTCTTCTACTCGCTTAAAGTGGGGAACGTTGTATCTTAAGACTATGTTCCCTCTGCTTCCCTGCTATGTGCGGGATAGAGCGTGAAGCTGGTTTAATTTTTTATTGAGTAAAGTTCTACCATACAACACTTGCTGTCGGGTTACAGCGTGAAACTAATAAAAAGAAGAATAATCTAATATTCTTAAAACTTATTATCAACGTCGAATTTCAACAGTTCTCCCTTATGTATGCATAACGTCGTAATAGCCTTTTGCATGTCGAAACGTTCAATTCGTTCGATCGTTAGAGCTCAGCTATCATTTCAGATTAGACCTTAATTTCAGTATTCTTCATTTTTTTTCGTCTTCACGTTGTATCCCGGCTCTAATAGTAGAATAGAAAGTCACAACCTAGTGTTAAGAGTTAAGACATTCCGCTCCCCACTTTCTGCTGAATTTTCGAGGTATTACGTATTGAATTTCAGAACTCAATGACGCACTTGGCCTTGTTACTAAAAAGAAGAAATGAAAATTTAATAAATAATCATTAATTTCCCCGAATGTGAATTGGACCGACAACCGTCGGGCTTACAGTCACATGCTTGTACCACTGCGCCATGATTCGACGGCCTCTTTATAATTATCTATCACTGAATAATATAGAAGTTATGAGACGCCATCGAGACACAGTATAGTAGTGTCCTAAAACTATTTATTTATAACATAAAGGAAGATTTTTTTGTATGACAATAGATTTGCTTTATTCTGTTATAAATTATACAAGAAAATGTTTTTAATTCAGAATCTAGACTTAGAATTGAACTTGCAATGCATCTGTTTGTACAAAAGTGTATAACGGAGTGATTTGCCACTAGAATTTCTTTCTAGTTTGCCTTTTACCTATAATATACGGCGACAAATGTCTATGGAAATTACCGGTAGGAACGTAAACTTTCATAAGAAAAGTTTATAAAAAGTAACATCTAAGACCACGGCTAGTTTTTTATTAGTAGAAATAAACTTAGTTAATTCTTGATTATAAGTCCATTTAAACCTACACTTTCAATTTATTTTGAAGTTCCTTATGAAATTAAATTTTAGAATGTTTAATCTTATCGACTCATGATGAAAGATAATGCAAATAATGCAAAACTTTCATAAAGTGTCACAAACTTTCATACAGTTTTCATACCCGATAACATAAAATCAAATAAATCAGCTTCACGCTATATCCCGCACACAGAAGGGTAGGCAGGGGGAACCTAGTGTTAAGACACTCCGTTCCCCACTTTCTGCCGAATTCTGGAGGCATTGCGTGTTGAGTGGCAGAACTCAACGCCGAACTTCGCCTAGACACCAGAGCGACGAAATGGAACTATATATTTAAGTAAATATTTCATCTCCTCGAGCGGGGATCGAACCCACAACCAGTCGGTTTTACAGTCACACTGCCAGCCAGGCCAGTCGCGGCGCAGCGGCACGAACGCTGCGCCGCGACTGGCCTCACCCGATGACATTTTTCTACAAAATACAACAACAGAGAATAAATCGTCATATGAAAGCAGAATCGATCTTAAGGTTCGAAAAAAATTCTATCAGTATTTGAGAGCCTTCCAATAACCGTGAATTTTTAATATCTTTAATAAAGAACATTATCTATAACGAGGAAGAAAAAACATTAAAAATTCATTTGAGAGAACGTTTAGTACATCCAATATGTACTTCAAATATTTGAAATCATTTCAAATTAAATTATTAGTGACTAGCGATCCGCTTGCGGCTTCGCCCCCTTAAACAACATAATTATTAATTTACTATTCTGCATTATTTCCTTTTTCTAATAATGATATCGTTTGAAAACAATATCTACTCGTATACCTGTAGTTTATTTTTTCCGCTCTGAAATGCGTGAAATACAAAAAGATGGCACATTTTCTTAGAATTTTCGTATATAGATCAACTAGAGAAAAAAATCGGAAAAAAAAATACGAACTAGAAACTATCGCGTACATATATATAGCTAGCAACTCTACAATTATGTTATGTATAGTATATTATCAGTAGGACAGCGTCAGAACGTAAACATCCACATTTAGGGGAATAATTATATTTAAAGATAGACAATGTCTCATAAAATCGATTAGAAAGTGAGAGGAGTGTCTTATCACTAGATTCCTTGAACCTAAGGTAGGCGTTGAGTTAAACCAAACCAAACTCAATATTCAATACTTAAAAACTGGGCGGTGTATCTCAGTTACTCAGCAGTATGTATTGACACTCTCCGCCTACCCTGTTATGAAGGTAAAACAGCTTATAGTATAGTTCAATATCTTTAACTTTAATAACAGCTGTTGGTAACACAAGAGGTTGTTGGCCGAAGCGTAAAGCTCTCTCAATAAGAAATTAAGTTGAAACACCTAGCAAAATAAAATTATATTCAAAGATAACTCAACTGAAAACTTGCAAATGTCACCGGCATTTAATTTAAAGGTTGTTTACGAACAAAATACAATACAATAATACAATTTAGCAAAAACACTTTGCGAAATGACAAAGGAGCATCTTCACTATTTATCTTCAACAGGAGTCCCCTTTAATTATCAAGATTATCATTCAGTTAGCTATTTAAAGAGTTAGTAGAGCGGTAGTAATATAAACGAGAGAATATATACTCGTTTAATTTTCTCAAAGAACCTTATTTAAAATTTATTTACAATAAATGTTTTTTGCTTTGTATTTTATTTAATAATAATTAAATGGGTATGTATAGTTTAAATCAAAAGGCTGCAATTTTTATATATTTATAAGGAATATTAAATAATTTAGTGTTATTCATATATGTGTTATTTATCGAAAATCGTAAAATGGGAATAATAACAAATATCGAATAATAAATAACATTCGTGGCGCAGTGGCACAAAGTGTGACTGTAAAATCGACTGGTGGGTTCGATCTCCACTCAAGAAAATGAAATATTTATTTACATTTATATTTATATTTACATTTTCATTTCTTTGCTCTGAATGAAGTGTCGAAGCAAAAGCCCGGTGTGGAGTTCTGCCAGTCAACACGCAATACCTCCAGAATTCAGGCCTCCTCCATTCCAGGCAGAAAGGGGGGGTAACGGAGTATCTTAACACTAGATTCCCTCTGCTTTCCCACTGTGTGCGGGATACAGTGTAAAGCTGATTTTTTGATTATCACAACAATAGTCAAATAAGTGATACTAATAATAATTTATGTACAATCACTGCATAATTGGATGCACATTGGATGCACACGCTGTATCTCACAAACAGCAGGGTAGGCAGAGGGAACCTCGTGCTAAGACACTCCGTTCCCCAATTTTCGCCAAGTTTTGGAGGTATTGCCTGTTGAGTGGCGGAACTCAACGCCGCCCTTTGCCTCGACACCAGAGCGAAGAAATGAAAATATAAATGTAAATATTTTTTTTTCCTCGAGTGTGCATCGAACCCACAACCAGTCGATTTTACGCAGAATATCAAAACATTTAATTTCTGATGAATTAATATAAATTTCTATTTTCTCTTTTAGCTTCGACTAATACAATTACAATTCATTACTTTATAGTATATATATATTTTTTAATTAATTACTTTATAGTAATAGCTTTTTTTACCTTCACGCTACATAGCAGGGTAGGCGGAGAGAGTGCTAACACACTCCGTTGGCCATACACCGCCCAATTTCTAAATTTTAAATGTTCAGTGGCGGAACTTAACGCCCCGCTTTCTCTCTCTATTGTTACCAGAACGAAAAAATGAAAATGTTTCATTCCCAGTTAAAATCGAACTTATAACCTTTTCGTTTGTAATTAATCGTCATTTATAAAAAAAATATTTTATTCAAACTTAAAAATAACATAAAAACTTAAAACAAATGAAAAGAATACCCACGTAGTTTTTAAAAGGTTCCCAATATATCACCCTATCACGCAATCACGCACACCTAAAAGTAATATTAAAATGGAACCTAATAATATAAAATAAAATTATATAATATTCCATGTATTTTAATTTTGCAGTCTTAATATTTTCACAATAATTCTATGTTAGACCATATTTGATAACGGCAGGTCACGCGTCAAATATGACGTGAGTGATTAGCCGTAATACGTTATTTAATAGTAGCTCCAAGAATTGCTATGTATTAAACAATTTTCATTTAAATTTATTTTATGATTTACTTTAATGCACCAGTCGTGGCGCAGGTTCGATTCCCACTTGACGAAATGACATTTTTAATAATTGCATGGCTTCGTTCTGGTGTCGAGTGGCGGAACTCGTGCATTTTTTTCAGAATTCGGCGGAAAGTGGTGTAGTGTTAAGACTCTCCGCCCCCTCCTTCCCCTGCGTGAATGTGGGATACAGCGTGAAGCTAAAAAAAAGGATTATAATTGAATTACTTTTATTCTCGTATTAAGTAATTATGCAGAAATTTATATATCCAAGTAATAAAACGACTGTTCGTTTAATGTTCACTCTAAGTATTATCTCAATATTTGTAAAAAAACTAAATCATAATATAAAAAAATATAAAATAATAGCAACTTTTTTAATTTTTAGCGTTTCTTAAAGTAATTTGTTAGTTGGTTTTAATAAAGGTTAAGGTCTTGTGGAGACCAGAAAAATACTCACGTGATAGGTGAAGGTATAAAAAGAGTAATCCATTAATAGGCATGTTAACTCGCAACTACGGCGTTCGATCATTTTTTGTTATTTTTCAGATGACTCTACGCTATATCCCGCACACGGCAGGCTAGGTAGAGGAGACCTAGTGTTAAAACACTCCATTCCCCATCTTCCGCCGAATTCTGGAGGTTTGAGGAGGCGTTTACTACTAAACCATAAACAAGGCCTGGTTTCCATTGTGAAGAAATGATTTGCTATTATAAATAAGCGTAACAGGAGAATGGACTTCTTTTAAGCAAAATACATTTACATTTTCCACCAAGTTTTGTATTTTCTAATTAGTTTGCTTCGCTCTCTAGAACTAAGCGAGATAGTTTCTACCATTTCTGGTCTTGGTCCTTTCTGCCTGTTTATTTATTGGTGGAAATACAAGTATGCAGCGAGCAAATAGAGTGAGCTAATTTTAATAAAATAGCTAATGTTCTCTTGCGAGTTTAACGTAGTCCTTAATGCGCTTACTTCGCGCGCGGTGGAAGCTGGGCTTAATAAGAATTTCCATTGCTTAAAAATGTCGAGGTCAATCTAAAGAAGTGCCTTCGTAAATTAAAATAATATTCTTCTTCAGCTTCACGCTGTATCTCGCAACCAGCAGGGTAGGCAGAGGGAACCTAGTGTTAAGACACTCCGTTCCCCATTTTCTGCCGAATTCTGGAAGCATTGCGTGTTGAGTGGCAAAACTCAACGCCGCGCTTAACCTCGACACCAGAGCGAAGAAATGGAAATATAAATTTAAGTTAATATTTCATCTCCTCGAGTGGTGATCGAACCCACAACCAGTCGGTTTTACAGTCACACTTCGTGCCGCTGCGCCACGGCTAAAATAATATTCCTTTGTATATATTCACAAAGATAAGATACAAAATAGTTTAATTTTTGTCAGAAACCTATAAAGATAGTACACGTCTGCTATAATATCGTGTATGATCCATACAAAACTGTTAATCGTTGAAACATTCTGAAAGTACTTTAGATGTGAGATAAGCTATTGGATTTCATGAAGCAGTATACCCTTGAACCGACTTTTTATAAATGCCGTGGTCACCCCAAACTCAAGGATAGATTTTAAATATTGAGTTTTCAACAGCTATAAGTAGTTCTACTGATAAGCTATTTTGAGTTAAAACGAACAATTAATACAGTGTGTGACTATAAACACAACTGTGTTGTTGTGGTTGGTTGTAGGATTCTTTCCCACTTGAGGAAATGATATATTTATTATTTTCATTTCTTCGCTCTAGTGTACAGGCAGAACGCGGCGTTTAGTTCCGGCACTCAACATGCAGAGCTTCCAGAGTTCGGCGGAACATGGGCAACGAAATATCTAAAGACTATGTTCCCACACCTTATCCTGCTGTTCGAGGCCAGCATGACGCTAAAAAAAGGAATGATACATAAATACGTGACACATTATACAGCCCGTATTTATAAATCGCTCTCAAGTCTGAGATCGATATAGAGATGCCGTTTCCATTCGTAGATTTATAAGTTATCACTGAAAATAGCATCTCAAGATCGATCTCCGACTTGAGAGCGGTTTATAAATACGGGTTTAAGTGCACGTAATAACTTTGACCGTAAATACAGTACAGGAAAGTGTGATCGTGTAATGTAAATATCGCATTCACCTAAATCGACACTTCAACTTTAATATATAGTTAGAAATATATAGTTATAGATAAATTTAAATAGATTTAAATTAGCTTTACACTGTATCCCGCACACAGCAGAGTAGGCAGAGGGTACAGTGTTAAGACACTCCGTTCCCCACTTTCTGCCGAATTCTGGAGAGATTACGTGTTGAGCGGCAGAACTCAACGCCGCGCTTAGCCTCGACACCAGAGCGAAGAAATGAAAATATAAATGTAAACACATATTTCACTTCCTCGAGTGGGGATCGAACCCACAACCAGTCGATTTAAGTCACACTTTGTGCCTCTGCGCCACGACCGACCCCAAAAAATAGATTTAAATACGAACAAAGGGCAAAGTAAAAGAAGTATGTACATTTTCTCAAAAAAAAATTAAGTAAATTTATGGTTACTATGGTATGTTATCATAACAATTTACCCTTGAACAATCCTGGTATTAAAACACAAAGCGTCAAGGTCGTTTTCTAGAAAGCAATTTGTTTAACTGCCTCCGTAATCGGCCGTAATATTAGGGTTGGATAAGACCTCGCCTTGATTGAAGGTAGAATTTTTTTGCGCAAAAAATACTAGTTTCAATATTTTTTTATATTGATATTTTATATATATTTCTTTAATATAAATAAAAATAATAATGTGGAGATGTACATTGTGAGTTTGATTTTTGACAAAAGTTGCGGTTTCTAATAATAATAATAAATAATTTAAAAAAATGTTGTTGTTGAACATTTTATCTTATTGTAATCAATTAAGATAAATTTATTTATAATATTTATTTTTATGCATGTAGATTTAGATTATAGTGTTAGATTAAGTTAGTAAGTGGCAACTGAAATGAATAACTGGACTGTCTTAAGCAGATATTGTATAAATATAGAAATATATGTATGTACTGACATAAGTCTAATTCTAGGTAATATCTATAGAAAAAAGTATTAAAAGAAATGTAAAAATAACAAAAGGTACGGACCATAAGTCTGTAGTGTAAGTAGGAATTAAAATAAAAAAAAATTGAGAAAATTATATATGCACTGGAACTTACTAATAGTAGTAAGCAGTCAAAAGATTTGGAAGTAGTCTAAAGATGCATGTTGAAAATGTCGAATATTCGAATAATCGCTTTTAAGATTATCCAAATATATCGCAAGTCAAGAGATGTGTGATAAAAAAAAACGATTACTTTTTAATTATACTCAAAAAATCCTGCGTTTATTAAGGTTACGCACACACAATGTATAATATAAAAAAAAATATTCAATTTCTTCGAGTGAGAATCGAACCCACTATATATCGCGTTAAAAATCACACGTTTTCTGCGCCACGACTGGCCTCCATGAAAAATGTATAGTTTTACTGCAACATATTTTATTTATACCTATTTTATATTACATGAAGAATTAGTATTGGCTAAGTAATAATAAAAAGGCATATTACCATAAGGAAAAAGCGCATAACCAACATTCTTAATATGCCGTCATGCAATCTGATTGCTGACCGTAAATTATGTTTTTTTATACACTGTATAAAAATATAAAAAAGTAGACTTTTTGTTTTTAAATTTGATTAATTTTGTTTTTAATATATAGATATGTATGTATGTACCTATGTTGAGTGTTGAGGCGGTTGTGTCGCAGTGACATGAGCGTTTCACTGTAAACGCGACGGTTGTGGGTTCGATTCTCATTCAGGGAATGAATTATTAAAACAATATATATTATTTAATATTTTAATATTCACGCTCTGGTAACAACTCACCACTTAACACGCAATACCTCGAAAGAGAAGAGTTTCGTTTCGTTAGAATACTAAGCCTTCCTAGAAACGTAAAATTTTTTGAAAATCCATTGCTAAATATAAAAGGAAAGATTAGGATTTCTATGTAATTTTTAAAAAAATATAAAAAAAAATCACTTTCACGCTGTATCCCGCACACAGTAGGCAGAGGGAACCTATTGTTAAGGCACTCCGTTAATAACTTTCCGCCGAATTCTAAGAGGCATTGCGTGCTGAGTGACGGAACTCAACGCCGCCCTTTGCATAAATGTAAATAAATATTTCGCCTCCTCGAGTGGGGATCGAGCCCACAAACAGTCGATTTTACAGTCACACTTTGTGCGTCTGCGCCACGATCGGCCTCTAAAAAATTATAATATATTAAATACAAAGCGGGGACATGCTACTATAAAATATTCTATAAAAATTACACAGTAAGAATCAATTAGCTCTTTATAAGAATCTATATAACACAATTAAATCCAGTGTGGCGCAGTGGGACAGCAATTGATTGTAAACGCGATAGTAGTGGGTTCGATATCCATAAGGAGGAATAAACTTATTTGAATTCTCCGCGAATCTCTAAAAATCTAGGCGAATCGTCGGGTTGAGTTTCGCCACTCAGCACATATAATGTCTGAAATTCGGGCATTAAATGAACAACGGAGTTTCTTAGCACTAAGTTTCTGTCTCCACGCGATATGCGAGATACAATATATTATTATTTTGAACATACATATTTAAAATATTATTCCACACTTAGAAAAAAATTATACTATTTTAGACAACGTATGAAAATCAACATATCGGGATTTGAACCTGCACCTCTTGGAAACCGTACAAGTGTCCAAGTCCAATTTTTTCTTCTGATATAAACTTTAACATAATAAATTCCGCAATATTAATTAAAGATATTTATTAGGTCACTTAAATTAATCATTACCAAGTTTGTTTCTCAGAATATTTAGGCTACAATAAGCCTATTTAAATTAATTACGTTAAGCGATTTCAAGATAATAAAATATCTAACCGTTTATATTCTAAATGTTTTACATTTTTCTTATTAAATGCTTAAATTATTATACAAACCGAATTGAATGAGGCTGTCGGGGTGCAGGGGCAGGTTGTGGGTTCGATCCCCACTCGAGGGAATGAATTATTATTTTCATTTCGTCGCTGGGCTAACGCCCGGCTTTGAGCCCCGCCACTCAACACGAAATGTTTCGAAAAATTTGGCGGAAAGTGGAGAACGGAGTGTACTCGTATAAGGACTAGATTCCCTCTGCCTACTCTGCTAGGTGCGGGATACAGCGTGAAGCTGAATTATTATACTGACCGTCGTGGCGCAGTGGAACCGCGTTTAAGTTTTTACAATTGGTAGGTGCAATCCTCACTTCAAGTAATGTTATCATCGTTGTCATAAAAAATATGCAGAGAAAATTTAGTGTTAGGACACTCTGCTCCCAAATTTCCACTAATTTTTGAGATATTTGTTCATAATAATGTTTCCAAGTGCGAATGTTGAAAACCTAAATATTTATCGCATATTCTATTACGAAAAAAGTTGCTCCCAATTTAGTATCGCACTGCTATTTATAATCAGATAAAGGAAAGTTGCAAGCCACAATTAGCTTTCTTGTCGAGGTTTCATTAAGTTTTATCTGAGAACCTCGTCCCAATAAATGGTCATGACCCAGTTCGAGTTCCGTAACAATTTGACTAACTATAACGAATTTCACATAAAAAAAATTTTAGAATAGTCATATTATAATGTAATATCTTCTTTTACGAGGCAAAGGGCGGCGTTGAGTTCCACCACTCAACACGCAATGCCTCCAGAATTCGTCAGAAAGTGGGGAACGGTGTGTCATATAGTGTGTCATAACACTAGGTTCCCTCTGCCTTCAGTGCTGTGTGGGTAATACAGCGTGTAGCTGATTAATATCTTCTTTACTTTTTCCCGCACGTATCAAGGTAGGTAGAGGGAACCTGGGATATAAACACTGTATTCCCATTAAGACACTTCCGTTCCCCACTTTCCGCCGAATTATCGTGGCATTGCGTGTTGAGTAGCTAAACTCAACGCCGCATGTCTCCTCAACGCCAGAAAATGAAAATATTAAATACTTCAATTCCTGGAATGGAAATCGAACCCACTACTTGTTACAGTCACACGTTTGTGCTAGTAATATTAAAATTTATATAAGAAACCATCAGTTTTTATATTTATCTATCTATATTTATATATCTATATATATAAAAGGACTTGTGCTGACTGACTGAGGTAAGACGCACGCAGAGCCGTAACCGCTGATGGTAGAAACGTGAAATTTGGGCAAATGTTTATTTTCATATTCTGGACATCCACTAAGAAAGGAATTTGAAAACTTTTAACCCTAAAGGGATGAAATAAGGATTGAAAGTTTGTATGGAATTTTTTTTTTTAATCTGTACCGATTTTTATAAAATTTGAAATTCAGACTCTTAAAAATATTTCATTGAACACGTGTTTCGTGGTTTTTAAGAATTCACCCCCTAAGAGTTCATATAAGGGGTTGAAAGTTTATATGGAAAAATCTTTAAATTGCCACCGATTTTTATAAAAATTTAGATTCAGACTGTTAAAATATTTTATTGAACACGTGTTTCGTGGTTTTTTTAGAATTCACTCCTAATAAGCGGGTGAAGCCGCGCGCGCCCACTAGTCTATCTATATCTATATTATGAAGTTGGCTGTTCTAACCTCGGAACACAAACATTTTATGGTGACTGTTAACACTTCTGATTATAATCTGACTGATGTTTGTTGTTCGTAGAAGTCGAGCGACATTTATTTCTATGCGAATATTAGTCACCTTTTAAATTGGTTGCATTATAACCTTTCCGTGTTGTTTTTGCAAAATGTGTATTAGTTGTTTTTGAGGCCAGTCGTGGCGCAGTGGCACAAAGTATGACTGTAAAACCGACTGGTTGTGGGTTCGATCCCCACTCGAGGAGATAAAATATTTACTTAAATTTATATTTCCATTTCTTCGTCTGGTGTCAAGGCAGAGCGCGGCGTTGCGTTCTGCCACTCAACACGCAAAGCCTCCAAAATTCGGCAGAAAGTGGGGAACGGAGTATCTTAACACTAGGTTCCCTCTGCCTACCATGCTGTGTGCGGGATAGAGTCGTGTACGTGACAGTACTAAATTCAAGTCCTACAAAATAAATTTGTTTGAGATTTTAATCAATTTTGAATTTAAAATTACCTTTTTTCCTATTTCAGATTAAGTCGTACATATTATATGCATTATAATTTTATTTTCTTTGTTTTATACTAATCTTTATTTATTATACTATATATATTTATTATTATTTATACTATAATTATATATAACAACAATAATATAGAACAAGCGTATAAGAATTTTTAAGTAGCACAATAAGAGTCGTGGGTTCGAGTCCCGGAAAGAATTAAATAAAATTCTTAAAATTTATGTTTTTAAAAAATTTTCACACTATAAAATTAGAAAAATATTTGTATAAAATTAACTTTAATATTTAAAAAAGACAATAGATTTTCATCATACATCTAGATTGTTATATATGCAAATGAAGAACGAAGAACCACACTTGTAACACCTTGAACCACGTGCAAGTGGCGATAGCACTAAATAACTGGCCGAACCCAATATGTCCGGGTAAAGGTAAAATAAACCTTATAGTTAAAAAATTAAGATGTAAAATCGTTTAATAAAATACAATATTATGCCAATATCCCATATTATAAAATGTTACTGCATAATAACATGAAGATAATAATGGATCTTATTTAGACTGTAGAGGCCAGTCGTGGCGCACAAAGTGTGTCTGTAAACAGACTGGTTGTGGGTTCGATCCTGACTCCAGGAGATGAAATATTTATATATAGTGGGGAACGAAGTGTCTTAACACTAGGTACCCTCTGCCTATCCTGCAGTGTGCGGGATACAGCGTGATGCTGATAAAAAAAATTAGACTGTAATGTTTTTTTCGCGGTTCTTTTTTTAACCTTCTTTGTATACAGAGAGTACCTTATGCCAACAATCTTAGCTTTCTGTCCGAATTTATCACATTTTTCAAATCTAAGGTTAATAATGTTAGCCTTATTGCCCTTTACTGCAACACCGGGTAAATAAGGAATAGGGTACTGTGTCCTGGAGAAAGTGCAAGCATAACTTGGTTGCTTGAGAGGATGTCGATAGCAGTAAAGACGTCCTCTGCGGGATTCAAACCTGGGCTTGCCGCCATCAATCGGGGTGGGAAGTAACATATCATGTATTGACCAGCGATATTTAAGGCTGTACATAATTTTACCAATGGGTGGAGATGGATAAACTAAACATTATTTATTCCCCCGATACGATCATCACGTTTATAATCAGATACTGTATCATTATAATCTCATAATTTTATAAAACTAAATAATATTGTTATATCTTTTTCAAAATCCCACTAGTTTCTAGTTGCGGGTAGAAAAAAATATATAAAAAATCATATAAAATGTATATCGATTTAAAACATTGCAAAAATAAATAAAATAACCAAATATATAAATTTACATAAGATCAATAATTCAGTCGCATTGACCCATAAAGGGGAAGATGGAAAGTAACAAAAAGTCCGGACTCGGAATGCAATGACTCCAATGCTCAGTTTTCAGTCACGCGATTTGTTCGCGTCGTAAGCTTACTGCCAACTATTGTAGAATTGGTATAAAACAGAATTGCCTATTAATTTTATGTTTTTTATATATATGTTTTAAATATATACTAAGGTAAAAATAATCTAGATATTGCGTTTCAATTTTTTTGTACATTTAAAGGTACAATACACTGGGTGGTCCATAAGATATATTTCAAATTGAAAGCAATTTTTGTTGCAATCCAAGTGGTCTAAATAGTATGCGTTCTTATTTAATAACTTTTTAAATAAATATCACATTACCAAAGCTCATGCAATACAGCTTCAACATGGTATCTTAAGACTATTGCTAAAAAAAATTTAGATCATTTAACAATGGAGATATGTAAAAGAAATTTAAAAAAAAATGCAATCTCAACTTTTTGCCACTTCTAACTATTTTTAAAACAAACAACCAATTCCTTGGTTTCTATAACGACGGACAGCCCCACTGTTTACGAGCCGAAGTCTGTTCAAGAAACAGTAACGCACCACCCTCGAAACTGAACTAGCGCCTCAGCCAAATAAGTGTTTCTAATAATAGTTGCTTTGCAAACTACCTCTAGAGCTGATGATTTTAAATTAAATTTGTACTTCATCATAACCAATGTCAAGTCATCGAACATATACGCCAGTAGAAGGTGATAAGCGATCATTTTGAGAGACTATTTAAGAAGATGAAGATAATTCTGATAGTATTGTTGACGATCATGTCCAATACAGTGTTAACTGCGAAAGAGCCTAAGCAAATAAATCTAGCAAATCAAGGGACCATAGCTGGGATGTATATCACGAGGTTTAGGACTAAGAAAATAGCTGCTTACATTGGCATACCCTACGCACAACCGCCTATAGACTTGAGACGATTCGCCCCCCCAGAATACACCGATCTTCCTCAATGGGAAGGTGTAAGGAATGCCACAATTTATGCACCAGATTGCATGCAAAGTGATCCCAAGAAGGAGGATGTACAACGTCCATTGAACAAACATGATGAATTGTTTGCAAAATTGCTCGAGTCACAAATGGAGGAACCGCGGAAGAAGGAATATTCAGAAGATTGCTTATATCTCAACGTCTACGTACCGGATGGTAAGTAAATCGTGTTTTTTATTTATTTTTGTATTTTCTATAGAAAAACAGTAAATAATAGTATAAATGGAAGAATAATATAAATATTCTAGATATGGAATCATGAATCAAAGATTTAGATTGTCATTTGAGGTAAATATAAACTTTTGCTTATATATGACTCTCTCCTTCCCTTGAAATATAGAAACCCACATGCTCGTCGTGGGTGACTGGCACTCCAAGAATATTCTAGTACATCAGTAGATATATCTATAGATTACAGTTGATACGATTTACAAGATACTTGATATGTAGGCCAGCCGTAGCGAAGGAACACAAACATGTGACTGTAAATGCGACAGGTCGTGAGTTCTATTTACACTCGAGGAAATGAAATATTAAATATTTTCATTTCTTAGCTCTGGTGTCGAGGCAGAGCGCGGTGTTGAGTTCCGCCACTCAATATGCAATGCTTTTAGGATTTTACGGAAGGTGGGGAGCCTAGTAGGGTTTGCAGAGGGGATCGAGAGTCAAAACACTCTGCTCCATTAAAAATATATATATTTACAATAGAAAGCTTGACGTAACTGGGGTACCTACTAAAAGTTGTGAACTGCCTAATCTAATGTTAGCCTACTTTTAAAAATACACGTGATTTCCCCTTCATCAGATAAGAGGTTTTCGCCGTGTTGTTGCTATATATGTATCTAGCTTGACCCTCCATAATTAGTGGGCGAAAATAATATACGATGAATCACTTTTTCTTTCATTTGCATGTAAAATAGCTGTAATAAAATTGGGATACCCTAATAACATATATCATTTTTTATATTTCTTTAATTTTTACTTGATTTTAATAAATCAACTTTATGCTGTCACGCACATAGTAGGGTAGGCATAGGGAACCTATTGTTAAGACACTCCGTTCCCCACTTTCTGCCGAATTCTAGAGGCATTGCGTGTTAAGTGGCAGAAGTCAACGCCGCGCTTTGCCTCAACACCAAAGCGAAGAAATGGAAATATAAATTTAGGTACATATTTCATCTCTTCGAGCGGGGATCTAACCCACAACCAGACGCTTTTACAGTCACACTCTGTGCCCCTGCACCATGACTGGCCTCATTACATTATAAAAATATAAAGGAGGCCAGTTGTGGCGCATGGGCGCGATCATACGACTATAAACAAGACAGGTTCTGGTTTCGATTTCCATTCGAAGAAATAAAATATTTAATGTTTTAGTTTCCTCGTTCTGGTAACGGTACTGGATATATATTCAGTTCCGCCACTCTCAGCCCCACTTTCAAGTTAGTGAGCACGCATACAGTCTTAACTACATCTTCTTCTTCATCCTGGCATTAATTTCGGTTTTTGCCAGGGTCCGCCTTCCTGCTCAACTTACTACAGTATTAAACTATTAATTCTCAAAATTACAGCTTTGCTAAAATGACGTAAATCTCTACTACTACTATTAGTTACGTTTCCTATACTTAGCAGTATAGGAAACGGACTATGTGGGATACAACATGAAAATAAAAAAAAAACGAAATATGTGAAACATACATATATGTTTACTGTCATTTAGTTACTTAACTGTCATGTTTAAGGGTTGGTTGTGGGTTCGATTTCCAATTGAAGTAATATTACAACAATTTATATAGCAATGATTCCAAAATAAACGTAAAATAAAGATTTTAGAATATTTTCAAAGCACATTTTCAAATCTGCCCTAACGAAATAACAATAGAAATTAATTCACAGTCACATCTTATTATCGTTATAAGATAGTAAGTAACCTTCGAAAACAAAATTAGTTTTCATAATATTGATGTTAATTTTAAGCCTAAGTTCTCCACTTTACGTAGACTCCAAGACATACTTTAACTTCTAAAGAATTTATTGATCTTCTAAAACCGCTGAACCTCCCAATCGTGACTGAAGAGGGTATTAGCTGAACCCAGCCAAGTACTTTATAATAGCTTGACTTAATGTTTTTCACACACTTATCTTTTAAAGTTCTTGAATATATTTTTATTATTAAGCAAAAATATGTTGAGAACGTCGTGGTGCAGGGGTACAAGGGTGTGTTGTGTAACACCACGGTTGTGGTTTCGATATCTAGCACCGAGGTAAAAGCCCGGCGTTGAGTTCCGCCACTTAACACGCGATGCTTCGAACAAATTGAAATCGAAATCGAAAATTAGGTTCCCTCTACCTATCCTATGTGCAAAATACAGCGTGAAGCTGATAATAAATTTGGAAAAATGTATTGAACGTAAAATAATAGATAGCTAAATTTTGTTACATTTTTTTAGTAACTATTCGTAAGGATAGATCACAGATTCTTTCATTAAAATCCTTTTTATTTTCATTTTCATAAATACGTATAATATAACATTCTATCATATAACATTCAAACAATGTATATAGTTCCGTTATTTTATATAGTAATTTAATAAAATTATTTTTTTAAAGTTTTATACTATAAAAGTTATTAATAATATCACAAACCAATTTGTAGTACCTATAGGTATAAAACTCGCAAATGCACATACATTAGGTATATGTATGTACATTTGCGTCTTTTATACTCTCCAATCGCTAAAGCATCGAGATAAGTATAGTAAGATTGATTTTTATTTTAACTATCACGTTTCATGAGATACCGTCTGTTGACAAGCAGACGGACAGCGAAGTCTAAGTAACAGGATACCGTTTTACTCTCCGGGCACGGAACCCTAACTAATAAATACAACTCTGCATTCGCCTATATCAATTAAAATATAAAAAGAAATTAATTATACACGCCTCCTGGTCCTCATCGGTTTCCAGGAGGCGCGGGTTCGAGTCCTGCTACGTTCAAATTTTAATACGTTTTCTAAATAAGTATTTTTCTTTCCTAAGTGTTGAATAACACTTCAAAAAAAAATTAATAAATAAGAAAAGAATTAACTGGAATATTTTTTTTATTTGCAACTCCTATTAAGGAAATTTCAATATAACCCATAATAATTATAGCAATTATATAATTTGAAAGCGCCATAAGGTTTTATTCGCCCATTATCCAATCCCATAAAGGCTTGAGAGGGTGTAATGGAAATAAATTTAATAGATTTAGCACGAACAGCCGTAAAACGTAAATCGCAACTTTTTCTCTATTGGTTCTTTTCAAATCAAATATATTATTTGACATCGGTGTGGGTTCAAATTCAATTGCAAGGTAAACCTTAATAATTTATAAAATTTTTAAGTAAACGCTAACGTGATGTTGTAGGTCAGACTATTTGTAAGCCGAATGTAATGCGAGAATGTAGTGTGGAATGAGGCCGTGGCACAAAGTGTGACTGTAAAATCGACTGGTTGTGGGTTCGATCCCCACTCGAGGAGATGAAATATTTATTTAAAAAATATATTTCCATTTCTTCGCTCTGGTGTCGAGGCAAAGCGCGGCGTTGAGTCCTGTCACTCAACACGCAATGCGTCCAGAATTCGGCAGAAAGTGGGGAACGGAGTGTCTTAACACTAAGTTCCCTCTGCCTACCCTGCTGTGTGCGGGATACAGCGTGAAGCTGAATGGTAGTAAGTCCGATTTTCAATCGAAAAAACGATTATATTCACATATAATTTAATATTTATGTAGTTCCCCGCTTTGTTATCACAAAGCGCGAAAAAGCCCGCCTCTCAATACGGATTGTTTCTAAATCGAGACAAAAATGGTGAATACAGTGTTTTGACACTATATCCATATGTTTCGCCTGCTGAAATGCGTGAAGCTGAAAACTAAGAAAAAGAAAATTATAAAAATATAAATTGTATAAAAAATAAGATTGTTGCAAAATGTTTAATATTGTAATTTGTATTAGTAACTGAAATCTAGTAATATTTCTTAACATAAATGATCAATAACCCTCTAATTATAGAGAAAAAATAATATTTCAGAATATTTTTTTTTGTAATCTTTTTGTTTGGTAACCGTTTCCCTTTATAAAAAAGTGCCAAGTGTGAGTTAGTAATAATAAGTGAGTTTTCATTGTGTTCAATCAATCTTATAATATATAAGACCTTACTTTGACTGTAAAATCGACTGGTTGTGGGTTCGATCCCCACTCGAGGAAGTGAAATATTTATTTACATTCATATTTTCATTTCTTCGCTCCGGTGTCGAGGCAAAGCGCGGCGTTGAGTTCCGCCACTCAGCACGCAATGTCTCCAGAATTCGGCGGAAAGTGACGAACAGAGTGTCTTAACACGAGGTTCCTTCTGCGTGAAGCTAGTAGGTAACTTTATTGTATTGTTCATTAATTCCACAACTCAAAAGTGGTTGTAAAAGTATTATTAAAATATTTTAGCAGATAAAATTTATATTTCTTAATAATTTATTTATTTATTTAATACTTCATTACACCAACTTAATAATAAAAATATATAAAGAAAACCATGGAAAAGTATGGTGTAAAGGCGGCCTTATCACCACAGGTGATCTCTTCCAGGCAACCCTTACCATTAAAAAGATCAAAGAATGTATGGATATTGGCTGGTGTACAAATGATATAAAATGTTATTTAAATATGATATACCTACATAAAAAAAAATACATTCTATATATTACAAACTAATTTACATAGATACCTATATAAAATAAAATAATATAAAATACATACATACAACTATTACGATAAATAAATATATAATTCAATAAACTTACATAGATAAAAATACAATTACATACATACATAATTTATAGCGATAAGAAATAGCTTCTAACTTGACGCTTAAAAATGTGAACTGATTTTGATTGGCGCAGCTCGCGTGGGAGTGTATTCCAAAGGACCGCAGCTTTTACAGTAAAGGAATCACCATAGGCTTGAGTGCGGCTGAGTGGCAATTCTAATTTATTGTCGTCCTGTGATCTGAGGTTAAGAGAGTGGTTGGATCCAAGGAAGGTGAACTTAGTTTTAAGATAATTTGGAGTGTAAGGGTGGAAGAGGACAGTGTAAAGGAGCGTGAGGATATGAAGATTACGTCGCTGCCTGATAGTAAGCCATTTAAGTTGGAGCCTATATTCGGTAATGTGGTCGTATTTTTTAAGGCCAAATATGAACCGAATGGCCATATTTTGCAGGCGATTCAACTTGTTGAGGAGAGTTTGTGGTAGGTCACAGTAGCATGCGTCGGCGTAATCAAGCAGCGGGAGAAGGAGAGTTTGGGCAAGGGATATTTTAGTTTTAGTGGGAAGGAGATTTTTCCAACGTCTCAGACGACAGATCACAGCGACGATTTTTTTACTTACCTCAGATATATGGGGTACCCATGTAAGGGAACTGTCCATAGTAAGACCTAGGTTTTTGATAGAACTCTGGAACTCTAGCATAGTTCCCCCGAACACCACAGGAGAAAGGGATGGAAAATGGATTTTAGATAGCAGCTGACGACTACCAAAGAGAGCGACTTGCGATTTAGCAGCATTTATTGACAAACCAAAAGATTTGCTCCATGAACTAACGGTAAGGAGATTGGAGTTAAGGTTAGCAATAGCACTATGGAGACTATCGATGGGTGCCGTAACATAAATTTGTAGGTCGTCAGCATACATATGAAAAGGTAGAGTAAGGGATTTAGTAATGGAGTTAATGAAAATGGAGAAGAGAAGAGGGGAGAGAATACCGCCTTGAGGAACACCTGCTCGAAGATCGGAAAAGGAAGAAAATGTATTATTTGCTCGAATACACTGCACGCGGCCACATATATACGAGCGGAACCACTCGATAGCAATAGGAGAAAGATTTAAGGATCGCAAAATAGCAATAAGTATATCGTGGTTTACAGTATTAAATGCATTAGAGAAATCTAATAGAGCGATAATACTTAATTGCTGATTGTCGATACCATATCTAATGTCATCACAGATCTTAATAAGTGCAGTAGTCGTGCTGTGTCCTAGGCGGAATCCAGATTGAAAAGGACTGAGGAACTGGTGCTTAGAGAGGTGTAGTGAAAGTTCACAGTAAACCACACGTTCAATAACTTTTGAGAGAAAAGGGAGAATTGAAATAGGTCGATAGTGAGAAAAGGAAGAAGGATTCGTAATTTTAGGAATAGGTAAAACATGAGCGATACGCCAAATGTTAGGAAAAGAACCAGAGGAAAGAGAAAAATTAATAATATGACTAAGTACCGTTAGGGTTAGGTCGAGAGATAAGCATATCATTCTGCGGCTCACACCATCACACCCGATCGCTTCAGAAGTTACTGCAGTGATATGTTTCCTTATATCCTTACAAGATACAGGTGTAAAATTAAAAGATTCAAAATTTTTAAATGTTAATATTTCTTCGAAAGTGAACGTTTAATTTATTCCACAAAATATATAACTTTTTTTCTGAACAGGAAAACAGTTTTGCAATCGAAATGGTAATTTAAATAGGAAAACCATTTGATTTTCCGGCCGTTACGTCAAGATTTTTTTTTATTGAAATAAATTAAATTTTACGAACCCTTCTTCTACTTTTCCAATTCCGAAAATCTCAAAGACTACCGCCTATTAGCGTCTTGTTAATCACCGAACATAATGCTACTTGAGAATGTAATTGATGTTAAAGATTTTTCCTTAATTCTTTTAGATGATTAAATTTTTAAAGGTCAGTCAGTACTTAAGTTGTTGAACGTGATTATTAAACAAGTTTAATTAATAGATTTTACTAAATACTTATTTTAAATTTATATGCGGAGTTGAGTCCTTTCTCCCACGTTCCCATGTTCCCTTTTGCCTCCACTATGTGCAGGACACAGCGTGAAGCTTAAAATCAAAATATAATAAGAAAAAAATTATGTATGATTTTAAAATCGAAAAATCCTCATTTAAAGCTCTCCTGCATTCCCTGTGGCTCTTTATTATTATTTCAAGGTTTTGATGCTGCCTTGTTTGGGCTGTGCGTTGTCTGGCAGTCTATCAATCAAAAACACAAAAGTTTCATATAATATATAATCTATTTTTATGCTATATATTTACCAAAATGATGTTCTCTTGGACAATTTTTGCGACATTTATGCATAATTATTTTCCAATTAGTTCTGTTGTATTTTATAAGTAAATGCTTCGAACTTTTAGTAAGGATGCATATTTAAACTTGTTTTAAGACATCTACATCTTTTTTGTATGTACGTTCCTCTCATTTAGTCATTACTTTATTTTCAAGCTTAAAATTAATCCAAATTTACATACGTTGTTTTTGGATTGTGTTACGGCTAAGAGAATGAATTCTCTTCTCTCTTTCAGATTGAAGATAACATATTCTAGAATTATATAATTTTCAGGTTGAAATTGAATTAAGTATTCTTTAACTTATTTTTCACACGGCACTTATACTTAGGTATATTCTCCATTTCTCGCATGACTTTCCAGAGCAGGAAAACGAAATCAAATTTATTACCATCGTGTTTCAATTCTGATACTGCTCCATTGTGCCATGATGTTCTAAGATGAGGTCTTTAGTAAAAATACATGTATTAAAGCAATACATAAAATGAATAGACAAAAAATATCCGGCGCCATATTTATTAGGAATTTCTAACGTAATATCGAAAGTAAGACAAGTTAGATCTTTGAAATATTGAAGCAAAGGTTTTTGGACGAGGCCAGTTAAAAACGCTTGAAACAAAAAAATATTTTTTGAATACATAATTAATGCTCATAAATCTTCTAGCACCACTTACAACAGCTCGATACTACTCTGAGAAGTACGCAGCAGCTAGCTCCATCAATGGCGTGGCCAAAACCGCCTGGCGCACCGCTAAGCCTTCGGTTATACCCAACTGTAAGAGATTAATTCCCTCCATTCCCTCCAGGCCTCCATCGTCAAAGTAATTATAACTGCCTTCGTGCAAGGTGGTTTAGTTACTTAAAACCCGGACGACTGAACAAGTGCCGTCGTGAGGGTGCAAGAACAGGATATCTCTTATCTCGGGACGAGCTGTAGTCTTGTCGCGGCGGAGTTTCCACTTAATTTCAGCCTCGGTGCCTACTGCTTCTGTCGTCATTGGAGGTGTCGCTATAGTTGGAAGGTGTTCAAATCCACTACCAAGTGCTAACATGCGGTAAGCCTTCGTCTGAGTAGACCTTTCATGCTGTGAACATTTAGCCAGCCAGCTAGGACAGCCAGTACCATGTCGATGGGTACGTTGCTGATGTACCCATCAGCCACGTAATTTTCGCACGTGCGATTGCCATTGGGAGTAACGAATATGTTTAAATTAATTTCTTTGTCCGTATATAGGTATCCAAAGTCAAAATCCTAAAACTAGAACTAAGTTCCTCTGCCTAACACGCTATGCGGGAAAGAAAGTTTTGTTTTTTGTAAAACATCAATTAATCTCAAAATATAAACGTAAATAGTCACTACGATCACTTTAATATCATTTAAACTCCTTATTAAACCTTTCACGGATTAAGCATTTAACAAAAACGGTTATTCACAAATCAATTAAAACAAATTAAATGTTGATTACGTTTGATTTATATCCATTGAGTCGTTAACACAAAGTAATTATTAATGCCGAATCCCTTTTCCCCGAATAACGCTGAATTTCCTGTTTTAATTGCGTAAAATAACGTGTATTGGTCACGTGATGAGTTATAGCGGATACAAGATTGATTAAGATTGATCTAGACGACCGACCGGTCGTGGCGCAGGGGCACAGTGTGACTGTAAAACCGACTGGTTGTGGGTTCGATCCCCACTCGAGGAAATTAAATATTTATTTATATTTTCATTTATTCGCTCTGGTGTCGAGGCAAAGCGCGGCATTGAGTTCTGCCACTCAACACGCAATGCCTCCAAATTTGGACACGGAGATCCCATCGTTTAAAACTGTAGGGATTAGATTTTCTAATGAAACTTATATTTAAGAATGATACATGATAGTAGAATAGATTACACTAGGGTTGCCCAAAAAAATCCTGCCGCAATCACCTTTAATTAATGTTTTTCGTAACTCGTTTTTGGAGAAAATTGCACTCATATGTTTTTTATGTGAATCGCACATCATTTGAAAGAAAATCGCATAAGGAATTGGAAAAACAATGGTTGCCAGCTCTCAGCCTGCCGCAAGTCCAAGGTTGTCTGGTTTAAAGAGGTTACTTAATGTGAATATATATATATATATTTTTTTTATTTATTTATTTCTTAACACTACAGACACTTGGTCCGTACCCTTTTTAAATGTATTAATTTCCTTATCATATATATTAATTACATTATCGTTTACATACAATTAATACCTATAATAGGAAAATTATATTTTTAACTTTACATTATTTTACAAAATTTTACTTAGATCTAAGGTTAAGCGAATGTCTATATATGTATATTTAACAATTTTTCACATTACAATATATATTAAATTACATAACTATAAATAAGTACATGCTAAAATTTTATAATAATTGATAATTGATTTGATGTGAGATGTGAGGAATTTTGCACTAGGATAAGGGTGATGGCATGACCGCTATGGTGGAAGAGGTGACCGCTGCATTCCTATCTTTCAAAGCCATCTTTAGATTATATTCCACAATGCGTTTTGTCGTTACCTCCGTCGCGTTCCGTATTAACATTTTGACCACGTCATCTTTACCTTCACTATAGTATGTGCAGGTGTCAGTGTGCCGAGATATTGCTACGACGGCGTGCGAAACGCTATCATGCAGCTGTAGCCTAATAGATTTAGTGTTAACCACTATAACGGTCGCGCTGGTCAGACCCTGAGACTCATGAATTGTCAGCACCTTCGAGCCTGTTTCTCCTCCCCATCCCTGCGCGATCAGAGATTCTTTCTCCTCCTGCGTAAATGTGAGATACAATGTGTATTTTAGATCTCCCGGTACTGGTGTCATTTTGATATCCTTCATAGAAAGGGACCGTACTACCCTCTTAGACGAGTATATACCAGGATATATCTCTCGCAGGGCGTAGGCGACGTCCATGGGACTTCTGTGAGTACACACTAAGTTTTGGTTCATGGAAAGTTGTGGCGGTTTACGGTAAATCATTTCGAAAAGATTCTCTCGGTCTATATAGGGTAGCTGATTTACATCTCCAATTAAAAGAATTTCCTCGGCTCCGGAGATTCTTCCTGCCATCACTATCGCTCCAAAGTGGTTCATTAAAGCGTCGTCGACTATCAAGCGGTTACACTTGTCTGATTCTCGTCGTGCTCCGTTTACCAGCATTGAAGACATAGTGCGGATTTTATTTTTAACCAAGTTCCCTATACGTTCCGAGAGCCTCTCTCGAAGTTCATTAGCTGCTTCCGTCGTACTTGTTACGACTGTATCCCTAGCAATGTCAAATTGTCTTACTATCCACGTTGTCTTACCACACCCGGGAACACCGTTTACCCATATCATCTTGGGCACCTTCCACGTAGAAAATGCTGTAGATTCCAGAGTGTCATCGAGGCGTAGAGCCATTTCCAGCATTCTTTCCTCCAACATAATCCTGGTACATTTTGCAGTAACGACCATGGGATCATTGGCAGGCGTGTTGAATTTAAGGTATCCAGTTCTCCTGGTCTCTTCTTCATTCAACTCGACAAATCCAGATGTTGCATTGTATGCTGCCATATAATTGCCTTTCATGCTTCCCGCGATGGTCTGGCCGCTATCGCTATTATAAATCGCGCCTTCTGCCTCTTTAAGTTTTACTCCCAAAATTGAGTATCCACCTTGAAAAGCAAGTATAACTTCCTTGCACGTTCTTAATTTGACTTGTTTGGTAGCTTTCAGAACTGCAAGGAATTCCATCATGGCGTTCTTGTAGTGGTCCTTGTGCTCTCGAATTGGTAAGAAGTCTGGTGGTTGTACAATATCCATTGCCGCCTTCGTAGGTTTTGGCCGGGATGTTATCGCTGGAACTTCAGTCGATTTCCTTGTGAACTCCTCCAGTGCTACCGCCTGTCTGTCATCCGCACGAAGTTTCCTTCTGCCAAATACATTTCCTAGAATTGCACTAAAGCCTCTGCATATGGCCTTCGCAGCTGAGTGTTTTGTCTCTGGACTTTTGGTTTTGTCTTCTGCGGTCAATCGTTGAAGGCGTTCTGAGCCACTTTCGGTGGTTAAAAGGGGTGTTTGAGGATGATCCTCAAATGTGAATATTTGCACTCATGTGTTTTTTTAATGAATTATATATCAAATTAAAGCTTATTTTTTTGTCATCACTAAAACACATGGTTGCCTGGAAAATGGCTGCCGCAAGCAAAGGTTGCCATCATTCGAAATATTTTATTCTGATTCCGTTTGACTGAGAAAAGACGATGAAATACGCGATTTGCCTTATATTTTAAATTAAAATATTTATATAACAGAAGGTCAATCTTAAAATTAATGTTTATTCTAGATATTTACCTGTTAAATGATGATTATAATCATATTAAGAACATACAAAAAACTATTTAAATATGAAATCATCCTTATTTTTCAAGTGAAATAATGAACCCATGATATTAAATCTTTGCTAAATCTGTTTTCTAAATACTAATACTAATTTAAATTATCATTTTAAAACGACTAAATTATCTAATTAAATAAATGCTTACAAATATCAATCTATTATAAGGTATTAATTACATCATGTTTCCTTAAGATAATGAAGGGCGACAATTATTGCGTAAGTTTTTTTATTAATTAAGAAAATATGGAAAATAACATTTCAATATACTCTCTCTCTCTTTGTCCTCTGCTCGTATGATTTTTTTTTCTCGTTTTTTTTTTGATAACGGTTGCCGCAATCTTTTTTTTCTCACGCAACTTTTAAGAATTTGCATTGAAAGAAATATATATGATAGAATTATAATAAACAAAATTAATTTATCACAAATAAATTCTAAGAAATTTCGACAGTAATGCCGAATAATAAACGCTTTTTAAGGTTTATGACCAGGAGTCGGCAAATATCAATTAGTTGTCTACTTTTTACTATAGATAAACATTTTGCGGTGGTATACAAAGCAATAAAAATGCAATAATTTTATTTTCGTAGATGTATTGTTTCTAAATGCAATAACAGTGCAGATGGCCAAATGAGATGTTTTTGAACATATTACTTAGTTACTTACCTTTTGTTTTGGAGTGAAGACGTTTTTAGTTAACATGACAAAAATGAAGATCTGTTTTTTGTGCGAAAATGTGTGTGGAATTTAATAATGAGTCTGAAGTGTAAAATTATGTTGTTGTTTCGCCAAAAAAATATTTTTATATACAGTAACATTTTCTTAAATAGTAACACAATGCACGGTTATCACTTGTTACAAAAAGTTCATTGTTGTAAAAAAAAATATAAAGAAGAACTGCACTCGAGGAGATGGAATATTCACTTAAATTTATATTTCCATCTCTTCGTTCTGGTGTCGAAGCAAAGCGCGGCGTTGAGTTCTGCCATTCAACACGCAATGCCTCCAGAATTCGGCAGAGAGTGGGAACGGAGTGTCTTAACACTAGGTTCCCTCTGCCTACCCTGCTGCATGCGGGATACAGCGTGAATCTGATTTGATTTTTATTTTTCAATTATTTTCTAATGCAAAACGTAAGTATAATTAATGTTTGATAAGTATAATTAAATTTAATGTTTAATATTATATATTTTTCTCTGAGGACGAAGAGAGAGATTGAGAGTTTATAACGAGGTAATTTTTTATATTTTCTTGATTAATAAATAAAATATCTGCAATAATTGTCAACCTACATTATATTATGAAAACATTATGTAATTAATACCTTATAATAGAACGATATTTGTAAACGTTTATTTAATACTAGTGGGCGCGCGCAGCTTCGCCCGCTTATTTGAACCCTTACGGGGTGAATTCTAAAAAACCATGAAACATGTGTTCAATGAAATATTTTTAGGAGTCTGAATTTCAAATATTATAAAAATCGGTGCCGATTAAAAAAAAAACCATACAAACTTTCAGCCCCTATTTTATTCCTTAAGGGTTCAATTTTCTTAAAATCCCTTATTAGTGGATGTCCAGATTACGAAAAAAAACATCTGTCCAAATTTTACGTTTCTACCATCAGCGGCTGTGCGTGCGTCTTACCTCAGTCAGTCAGGTACTTGTTTTATATATATAGATGATAATTTAGTCTTTTTAAAATAACGATTTAAACGAGTATTAATATCTAGAAAACAGATTTAACAAAGACTTAATATCATAGACTCATTATTTCAATGGAAAAATAAGGATGATTTCATGTTTAAATAGTTTTTTGTATGTACTTAATATGGTTAAAATCATCATTTAACAGGTGAACAGTTAGAATAAATATTAATTTTAAGATTGACCTTCTATTTTATAATATTTTACTTTAAAACATAAGGCAAATCGCGTATTTCATCGTCTATTCTCAGTCAAACGGAATCAGAATAAAATATTTCGAATGATGGCAACCTTTGCTTGCGGCAGCCATTTTCCAGGCAACCATGTGTTTTAGTGATGACAAAAAAATAAGCTTTAATTTTATATATAATTCATTAAAAAAACACATGAGTGCAAATAATCACATTAAGTAACCTCTTTAAACCAGGCAACCTTGGACTTGCGGCAGGCTGAGAGCTGGCAACCATTGTTTTTCCAATTCCTTAAGCGATTTTCTTTCAAATGATGTGCGATTCACATAAAAAACATATGAGTGCAATTTTCTCCAAAAACGAGTTACGAAAAACATTAATTAAAGGTGATTGCGGCAGGATTTTTTTGGGCAACCCTAGTGTAATCTATTCTACTATCATGTATCATTCTTAAATATAAGTTTCATTAGAAAATCTAATCCCTACAGTTTTAAACGATGGGATCTTAGGCCACATGTACTACCGTTTCTAATTTTTATTACCATTTATATTGTACCGTTTCTAATTTAAATTCATTCTAATTTCCGTTAGTTAAGAAATTCTAGATTAGGAAATATACATATATATATATATATATATATATATATATATATATATATATATATATATATATATATATATATATATATATATATATATATATATATATATATATATATTCAGAGTTCTAAGTTAAATTGAATTTAAATTTCATAGTTCCCTATAGCTAGATATTAATTATCTTGAAAGCTTAAAAATTTTAGATTTAGATTTTTTTGTACTTTTCTCAAATCTGAATAAAAAAAAACAGCTTCACGTTGTATGCCGCATGTAGCAGGGTAGGCAGAGGGAGCCTAGTGCCTATACTTCACTCCCCACTTTCCGCCTACTTCTGGAGGCATTGCGTGTGAGTGGCGGAACTCAGCAGCAGCGTCGCAGCAGCGCTTTTGCCTCCATACCAGAGCGAAGAAATGAAAATATAAAATATTTCAATTCTCCGAGTGGGAATCGAACCCATAACCTGTCGCGTTTAAAGTCTTTTAACTTGTGCTCCTGCAACTGAATATCTAATTTCAATTTCAGCTTAATACATCCACGTGTTCTTAACTAAAGGAGATTTGACAGACAGATAGATGACAAAGTGATCTTATAAAGTCCTTAAAATCTTAATGATTTTTTATTGAGAGATTGGCTTGTAAGTTTGTTGTAAATAAATCAAATAAATCAGCTTCACGCTGTATCCCGCACACAACAGGGTAGGCATAGGGAACCTAGTGTTAAGACACTCCGTTCCCCACTTTCTGCTCAAATCTGGAGGCATTGCGTGTTGAGTGGCAGAACTCAACGCCGCGCTTAACCTCGACACCAGAGCGAAGAAATGAAAATATAAATTTAAGTAAATATTACATCTCCTCGAGTAGGGATCGAACCTACAACCAGTCGGTTTTACAGTCACACTTCGTGCCGCTGCGCCACGACTGGGCACGAAGTTTATTGTAACTATAGCAGTTACTCTAGCTGAAACTTAGATCAGTCGGTCGGTACACCTGTGGATAGCTACTTTGTTCTACTCTTTGTAGAGACGTAACTACATCATATTATTATTTATTTGACATCCACTATTGAATATCTTTCCCTAATAATGTCCAAGCAGCACTGATCGGCTCTTTAATGTGACTTCATCAAAAATTATACATTTATATATCTTCAAAAAAAATAGTAAAGTAACTTATAATTAATGTCATTGTTTGAAATAAACTAGAATATTTAAAAAAAAATCAAATAAATCAGCTTCACGCTGTATCCCGTACACAGCAGGGTAGGCAGAGGGAACCTAGTGTTAAGACACTCCGTTCCCCACTTTCCGCCGAGTTTTGGAGGTATTGCGTGTTGAGTGGCGGAACTCAACGTCGCGCTTTGGCTTGACAACAGAACCTAGAAATGGAAATATAAATTTAACTAAATATTTTATCTCCGTGAGTGGGGATCGAACCCACGACCGGTCCCACGAGTCGGTCTTACAGTCACACTTTGTGCCCCTGCGCCAAGACGGGCCTCACATAAACTAAAATATAAGTTATTAATAATTTGTTTTTCTATGAAATATTTAATCGATTATTTATCAGTTTTCGGGTTTTATCCTCTATCTGTATTGTATGTTCTCACTTCATGCCATATTCATAACTGTAGGTTTATATGAAGTACCCTATAAGTTTTGATTACTCGGCGAATTTCATACAAAATACAGCAAAATCGATGCATATATTCATATCTTTTGATTGCGTTGACTTTCTAAGTCAAAGTCAAATAATTTTGTTCAAAATAAGAGGTTACATGCTTCATTTTTTGAACGTCAAGTAATTTATCACCAGTTCACTAAAGTTAATGCCTCAGACCTCAAAAGAACCGGCGCAAGAAACTCAGCGGGACTTATTTTTTTAAATCAACTATACAAAACCACATTTTAACATTACTGACAATGATACTTTGAAACAGACTGGAGCGAGCATTTCTTTCCCAAGGCGTGTTATTCGTTTATATAATCATTAATTTTTTAATAACCTTTAACACACAAACGTCTTCTCACAACTCTTTTAAATTGTGATATAGAACTTTTCTGGGAAATTTTCTGGGATCCTGTTGTAAAAGCGTACACATTGTCCCATATAAGAATTACGGACTCTAATTTCTAGTATTGATATTATGTACATTACCAATTTTGGCAAAATAAGTCTTAAGCTTTTGTGCTTCAAGGGACCACATACCTTAATATTTGATATTAACCTCAGTTTGATACCTCCACGCGATTTTGATATAAATGGTCTTGACAGATGGACAATAAAGTGATCATATGAGGATTCCGTTCCGTCCGTATCTTTTGAGCTACGGGAATTTAAAAATTATTATTCTTAGATAAATAAGTATGTGGATGATTTTTGCAGACAATTTGTGATCTACAACTTGGCCTTATGTATTTTTTGGTGTTACTTAATTTTTAGCAGAAAAAAATTAAACTCAACAAAGGTAATAAATAATCTGACGTCTTTTTGATTTTTAGGATTCCTTACCTTTTAAGGAAAATAACCTTATAAAATCACTTTGTTGTCCGTCTGTCTGTCTGTCTGTCAAGAGCCTTTATCTCAGGAACGCTTGGAGATAGGAGAAATTCAAACCATATACTTAGATCTACAGCCCCATGATTTCCTGATTAAAAAAATATTTCTACATTTACTTAAAAAAAAGATATGGCTGTCTATATCGCCAAAACGCGTATTTCGACACAATCAAAATTCATAGGGTACTTCCAGTTAACGTAGAATTATGAAATCTAATAACTAGCATCTAGAGGTAGTACTAGTTCAGGAAGAAATCTGAAAACTATACATTTCTCGTTAAATTCTAAAAAATAATAGCCTTAAAAAGGAGGCAAACTTTGGTATTAAAGCTGCTAGTTCAAGTGAGGTATCAGAAGAAAGTGGTCTGGCTAAGCAAAGCCCGAATTACAGAAAAAGCTCAAGACCTCCAATTTTTTAGAGAAGCCTCGGTGGGCGAGCCCGACTTGCACTTGTCCGGTTTTTGTTCATTAAGATACACGAGACCTTTCTCTTGCACATTTCTCTGGGTGCACGTACAAAATTCTTTAAAATCTATATTTTAAGTATTGTTTTTTTTCATTTCACGCTTTATCCTGAATAATAATAGCAGGATTGGCAAAGAGAACCTAATATTAAGTCCCACTGTTCCCTACTTTTCCCCGAATTGTCGAAACATTGTGTGTTGATTGGCGGAGCTCACCGCCGCGCTTTGCCTGTACGTATAATAATGTGATATATAATTATCTAATGTCTTGGAAATTCAAAACTCGAAATAGGTAAGTGAGAATACTCACATCTCAAAGGCTTTTTTATGGTATAAAGTTTTCAATTAAAGTTTGAACTTTATTCATACTTTACAAAGTTTTAATAGGCGAGTAATTAATTTAACCTCCAAAAAGCTAAAGATTCTTAGCTCATTATTAAAAGCAATTATTTAATAAATCAAAGTGAAGTTAAAAATTGTTTTAAACGATTTTAAGGACTTTATAAGATCACTTTGTCATCTATCTGTCTGTCAAATCTCCTTTAGTTAAGAACACGTGGATGTATTAAGCTGAAATTGAAATTAGATATTCAGTTGCAGGAGCACAAGTTAAAAGACTTTAAACGCGACAGGTTATGGGTTCGATTCCCACTCGGAGAATTGAAATATTTTATATTTTCATTTCTTCGCTCTGGTATGGAGGCAAAAGCGCTGCTGCGACGCTGCTGCTGAGTTCCGCCACTCACACGCAATGCCTCCAGAAGTAGGCGGAAAGTGGGGAGTGAAGTATAGGCACTAGGCTCCCTCTGCCTACCCTGCTACATGCGGCATACAACGTGAAGCTGTTTTTTTTTATTCAGATTTAGGTCACGTAGGTAGATTAAGGTTAGGGCGGCAAGTCAAAGTGGCTTAACAAGAGTATTGGCACGGAATTCCTGCATTAATGGTAGAAATTTATTCAAAATCATGAAGCTTACTTGGTTTACATTGTTTAACATTAAGACTTACTTAGTTGACAATTGGGGTCAGCTTTATTGGGTTTAGGAAGTGATGGGGGTCAAGAATGGTGAATATTGTAAGATCGATTGAACGATATAATGATTTTTTATTGAGAGATTGGCTTGTAAGTTTGTTGTAAATAAATCAAATAAATCAGCTTCACGCTGTATCCCGCACACAACAGGGTAGGCATAGGGAACCTAGTGTTAAGACACTCCGTTCCCCACTTTCTGCTCAAATCTGGAGGCATTGCGTGTTGAGTGGCAGAACTCAACGCCGCGCTTAACCTCGACACCAGAGCGAAGAAATGAAAATATAAATTTAAGTAAATATTACATCTCCTCGAGTAGGGATCGAACCTACAACCAGTCGGTTTTACAGTCACACTTCGTGCCGCTGCGCCACGACTGGGCACGAAGTTTATTGTAACTATAGCAGTTACTCTAGCTGAAACTTAGATCAGTCGGTCGGTACACCTGTGGATAGCTACTTTGTTCTACTCTTTGTAGAGACGTAACTACATCATATTATTATTTATTTGACATCCACTATTGAATATCTTTCCCTAATAATGTCCAAGCAGCACTGATCGGCTCTTTAATGTGACTTCATCAAAAATTATACATTTATATATCTTCAAAAAAAATAGTAAAGTAACTTATAATTAATGTTATTGTTTGAAATAAACTAGAATATTTTAAAAAAAATCAAATAAATCAGCTTCACGCTGTATCCCGTACACAGCAGGGTAGGCAGAGGGAACCTAGTGTTAAGACACTCCGTTCCCCACTTTCCGCCGAGTTTTGGAGGTATTGCGTGTTGAGTGGCGGAACTCAACGTCGCGCTTTGGCTTGACAACAGAACCTAGAAATGGAAATATAAATTTAACTAAATATTTTATCTCCGTGAGTGGGGATCGAACCTAAAAAAACGAACCTCACATAAACTAAAATATAAGTTATTAATAATTTGTTTTTCTATGAAATATTTAATCGATTATTTATCAGTTTTCGGGTTTTATCCTCTATCTGTATTGTATGTTCTCACTTCATGCCATATTCATAACTGTAGGTTTATATGAAGTACCCTATAAGTTTTGATTACTCGGCGAATTTCATACAAAATACAGCAAAATCGATGCATATATTCATATCTTTTGATTGCGTTGACTTTCTAAGTCAAAGTCAAATAATTTTGTTCAAAATAAGAGGTTACATGCTTCATTTTTTGAACGTCAAGTAATTTATCACCAGTTCACTAAAGTTAATGCCTCAGACCTCAAAAGAACCGGCGCAAGAAACTCAGCGGGACTTATTTTTTTAAATCAACTATACAAAACCACATTTTAACATTACTGACAATGATACTTTGAAACAGACTGGAGCGAGCATTTCTTTCCCAAGGCGTGTTATTCGTTTATATAATCATTAATTTTTTAATAACCTTTAACACATAAACGTCTTCTCACAACTCTTTTAAATTGTGATATAGAACTTTTCTGGGAAATTTTCTGGGATCCTGTTGTAAAAGCGTACACATTGTCCCATATAAGAATTACGGACTCTAATTTCTAGTATTGATATTATGTACATTACCAATTTTGGCAAAAATAAGTCTTAAGCTTTTGTGCTTCAAGGGACCACATACCATACATAATATTTGATATTAACCTCAGTTTGATACCTCCACGCGATTTTGATATAAATGGTCTTGACAGATGGACAATAAAGTGATCATATGAGGATTCCGTTCCGTCCGTATCTTTTGAGCTACGGGAATTTAAAAATTATTATTCTTAGATAAATAAGTATGTGGATGATTTTTGCAGACAATTTGTGATCTACAACTTGGCCTTATGTATTTTTTGGTGTTACTTAATTTTTAGCAGAAAAAAATTAAACTCAACAAAGGTAATAAATAATCTGACGTCTTTTTGATTTTTAGGATTCCTTACCTTTTAAGGAAAATAACCTTATAAAATCACTTTGTTGTCCGTCTGTCTGTCTGTCTGTCAAGAGCCTTTATCTCAGGAACGCTTGGAGATAGGAGAAATTCAAACCATATACTTAGATCTACAGCCCCATGATTTCCTGATTAAAAAAATATTTCTACATTTACTTAAAAAAAAGATATGGCTGTCTATATCGCCAAAACGCGTATTTCGACACAATCAAAATTCATAGGGTACTTCCAGTTAACGTAGAATTATGAAATCTAATAACTAGCATCTAGAGGTAGTACTAGTTCAGGAAGAAATCTGAAAACTATACATTTCTCGTTAAATTCTAAAAAATAATAGCCTTAAAAAGGAGGCAAACTTTGGTATTAAAGCTGCTAGTTCAAGTGAGGTATCAGAAGAAAGTGGTCTGGCTAAGCAAAGCCCGAATTACAGAAAAAGCTCAAGACCTCCAATTTTTTAGAGAAGCCTCGGTGGGCGAGCCCGACTTGCACTTGTCCGGTTTTTGTTCATTAAGATACACGAGACCTTTCTCTTGCACATTTCTCTGGGTGCACGTACAAAATTCTTTAAAATCTATATTTTAAGTATTGTTTTTTTTCATTTCACGCTTTATCCTGAATAATAATAGCAGGATTGGCAAAGAGAACCTAATATTAAGTCCCACTGTTCCCTACTTTTCCCCGAATTGTCGAAACATTGTGTGTTGATTGGCGGAGCTCACCGCCGCGCTTTGCCTGTACGTATAATAATGTGATATATAATTATCTAATGTCTTGGAAATTCAAAACTCGAAATAGGTAAGTGAGAATACTCACATCTCAAAGGCTTTTTTATGGTATAAAGTTTTCAATTAAAGTTTGAACTTTATTCATACTTTACAAAGTTTTAATAGGCGAGTAATTAATTTAACCTCCAAAAAGCTAAAGATTCTTAGCTCATTATTAAAAGCAATTATTTAATAAATCAAAGTGAAGTTAAAAATTGTTTTAAACGATTTTAAGGACTTTATAAGATCACTTTGTCATCTATCTGTCTGTCAAATCTCCTTTAGTTAAGAACACGTGGATGTATTAAGCTGAAATTGAAATTAGATATTCAGTTGCAGGAGCACAAGTTAAAAGACTTTAAACGCGACAGGTTATGGGTTCGATTCCCACTCGGAGAATTGAAATATTTTATATTTTCATTTCTTCGCTCTGGTATGGAGGCAAAAGCGCTGCTGCGACGCTGCTGCTGAGTTCCGCCACTCACACGCAATGCCTCCAGAAGTAGGCGGAAAGTGGGGAGTGAAGTATAGGCACTAGGCTCCCTCTGCCTACCCTGCTACATGCGGCATACAACGTGAAGCTGTTTTTTTTTATTCAGATTTGAGAAAAGTACAAAAAAATCTAAATCTAAAATTTTTAAGCTTTCAAGATAATTAATATCTAGCTATAGGGAACTATGAAATTTAAATTCAATTTAACTTAGAACTCTGAATATATATATATATATATATATATATATATATATATATATATATATATATATATATATATATATATATATATATATATATATATATATATATATATATATATATATATATATATATATATATATATATATATATATATATATATATATATATATATATATATATATATATATATATATATATATATATATATATATATATATATAGTCACAGTCACAGTCTGTTTCAAAGTATCATTGTCAGTAATGTTAAAATGTGGTTTTGTATAGTTGATTTAAAAAAATAAGTCCCGCTGAGTTTCTTGCGCCGGTTCTTTTGAGGTCTGAGGCATTAACTTTAGTGAACTGGTGATAAATTACTTGACGTTCAAAAAATGAAGCATGTAACCTCTTATTTTGAACAAAATTATTTGACTTTGACTTAGAAAGTCAACGCAATCAAAAGATATGAATATATGCATCGATTTTGCTGTATTTTGTATGAAATACAGCAAAATCGATGCATATATATAAAACTTATAGGGTACTTCATATAAACCTACAGTTATGAATATGGCATGAAGTGAGAACATACAATACAGATAGAGGATAAAACCCGAAAACTGATAAATAATCGATTAAATATTTCATAGAAAAACAAATTATTAATAACTTATATTTTAGTTTATGTGAGGCCCGTCTTGGCGCAGAGGCACAAAGTGTGACTGTAAGACCGACTCGTGGGACCGGTCGTGGGTTCGATCCCCACTCACGGAGATAAAATATTTAGTTAAATTTATATTTCCATTTCTAGGTTCTGTTGTCAAGCCAAAGCGCGACGTTGAGTTCCGCCACTCAACACGCAATACCTCCAAAACTCGGCGGAAAGTGGGGAACGGAGTGTCTTAACACTAGGTTCCCTCTGCCTACCCTGCTGTGTACGGGATACAGCGTGAAGCTGATTTATTTGATTTTTTTTTAAATATTCTAGTTTATTTCAAACAATAACATTAATTATAAGTTACTTTACTATTTTTTTTGAAGATATATAAATGTATAATTTTTGATGAAGTCACATTAAAGAGCCGATCAGTGCTGCTTGGACATTATTAGGGAAAGATATTCAATAGTGGATGTCAAATAAATAATAATATGATGTAGTTACGTCTCTACAAAGAGTAGAACAAAGTAGCTATCCACAGGTGTACCGACCGACTGATCTAAGTTTCAGCTAGAGTAACTGCTATAGTTACAATAAACTTCGTGCCCAGTCGTGGCGCAGCGGCACGAAGTGTGACTGTAAAACCGACTGGTTGTAGGTTCGATCCCTACTCGAGGAGATGTAATATTTACTTAAATTTATATTTTCATTTCTTCGCTCTGGTGTCGAGGTTAAGCGCGGCGTTGAGTTCTGCCACTCAACACGCAATGCCTCCAGATTTGAGCAGAAAGTGGGGAACGGAGTGTCTTAACACTAGGTTCCCTATGCCTACCCTGTTGTGTGCGGGATACAGCGTGAAGCTGATTTATTTGATTTATTTACAACAAACTTACAAGCCAATCTCTCAATAAAAAATCATTATATCGTTCAATCGATCTTACAATATTCACCATTCTTGACCCCCATCACTTCCTAAACCCAATAAAGCTGACCCCAATTGTCAACTAAGTAAGTCTTAATGTTAAACAATGTAAACCAAGTAAGCTTCATGATTTTGAATAAATTTCTACCATTAATGTAGGAATTCCGTGCCAATACTCTTGTTAAGCCACTTTGACTTGCCGCCCTAACCTTAATCTACCTACGTGACCTAAATCTGAATAAAAAAAAACAGCTTCACGTTGTATGCCGCATGTAGCAGGGTAGGCAGAGGGAGCCTAGTGCCTATACTTCACTCCCCACTTTCCGCCTACTTCTGGAGGCATTGCGTGTGAGTGGCGGAACTCAGCAGCAGCGTCGCAGCAGCGCTTTTGCCTCCATACCAGAGCGAAGAAATGAAAATATAAAATATTTCAATTCTCCGAGTGGGAATCGAACCCATAACCTGTCGCGTTTAAAGTCTTTTAACTTGTGCTCCTGCAACTGAATATCTAATTTCAATTTCAGCTTAATACATCCACGTGTTCTTAACTAAAGGAGATTTGACAGACAGATAGATGACAAAGTGATCTTATAAAGTCCTTAAAATCGTTTAAAACAATTTTTAACTTCACTTTGATTTATTAAATAATTGCTTTTAATAATGAGCTAAGAATCTTTAGCTTTTTGGAGGTTAAATTAATTACTCGCCTATTAAAACTTTGTAAAGTATGAATAAAGTTCAAACTTTAATTGAAAACTTTATACCATAAAAAAGCCTTTGAGATGTGAGTATTCTCACTTACCTATTTCGAGTTTTGAATTTCCAAGACATTAGATAATTATATATCACATTATTATACGTACAGGCAAAGCGCGGCGGTGAGCTCCGCCAATCAACACACAATGTTTCGACAATTCGGGGAAAAGTAGGGAACAGTGGGACTTAATATTAGGTTCTCTTTGCCAATCCTGCTATTATTATTCAGGATAAAGCGTGAAATGAAAAAAAACAATACTTAAAATATAGATTTTAAAGAATTTTGTACGTGCACCCAGAGAAATGTGCAAGAGAAAGGTCTCGTGTATCTTAATGAACAAAAACCGGACAAGTGCAAGTCGGGCTCGCCCACCGAGGCTTCTCTAAAAAATTGGAGGTCTTGAGCTTTTTCTGTAATTCGGGCTTTGCTTAGCCAGACCACTTTCTTCTGATACCA
>JAJHJA010001074.1:0-34583 GCA_021202915.1 Heliconius himera
TATTCTACAAAGGCTCTACTTTTAGTGGCCGTTTTCAGTCGGGACTATTTCAAGAGGAATGGTGTAGAATGCAATTTCCGGTACAAAGAGCTTAGGGCCTTCCCAAAATACACGTGATTGGAGTATTCGACCGCCCTTAAGGATATTTCATTCTATTTCAATTTTATTCTGACTCTGGTCCCGTGAAATTTGATTTCGTACAGTATATTTGTTTTATTATTAATATAACATAGTTAGTTGGATATATGGAATCTTAATCATTATTATGTTAAGACAAAGTCGTAAAGCCGAAATATACGAAAATAGAATACTGAAAGGTATTTTTTCCTTGCAAAATTAAAATTATAAAAATATTTGCAGATAAAAAAAAATAAAAGCAATTTCCTGTTATAGTATAGTATAGCATAGTATTAAAGCTTGTTTAACTTTATTATGATAGCGTTATCAATACATTAATAATATTTGTATTAATTTTATTTTAATGCAACATAGTAAGACTGTGGCATCAGTATTGACCACACTCTATCACTATATATGTTGAGGCCAGTCGTGGCGTAGCGGCACAAAGTGTGACTGTAAAACCGACTGGTTGTGGGTTCGATCCCCACTCAAGGAAATGAAATATTTACTTAAATTTATATTTCCATTTCTTCGCTCTGGTGTCGAGGCAAAGCGCAGCGTTGAGTTCTTCTACTCAACACGCACGCATTACCTCCAGAATTCGGCAGAAAGTGCGGAACGGAGTGTCTTAACACTAGGTTCCCTCTGTCTACCCTGCTGTGTGCGGAATACAGCGTGAAGCTTAACATGTGCAAAATACATAAAAAAATAGAAAAACCCAACCTAATACGAATTAAAAGTACGAAAACATACATTTATTAGCAACATCAACAAGATAACAAATTTAACACTCTCAAAACGCGTTAGTTCCACTAGGGTTAACTGTTTACGTATTTCATATATACAGACCACTGTTTCATTATTGTATGAGGGGACAGACAGACAAATTTGTCTATAGGTAACGCTGGCTTCAATGAAGGCAATCAACGGTCGTTAACCTTCGGGGTGGTAATCAATAATTCGGCTTTTCATTTCAATTGACAGCCACAAGTTATGGGTCAGCCATGTTATTATTGCTGCGTTTGAATAATTTATTTATGCGTAAGGTGTTGGAGGTATCCATTAGAAAAATTGATATATTTTTTGGACTATCTTTTTCGTAACTAGTGAATATTGTTTTTAAATGATAGAGAATTCGGCTATTGTATACTGTGGACTAAGTGTTAAAAGTCAAAATGAAAGAAAATGATATACTGGTAGATCGATTTTATTTTAAAATACACTTTTTTAATTGAGGCCAGTCGTGGCATAGGGGCACAAACTATGCATGTAAACGCGACACTCGAGGAAATTAAATATTTATTTAAATTTATATTTCCATTAACTCTAGTGTTGAGGCAAAGCGCGGCGTAGAGTTCCGCCACTCAACACGCAATGCTTCTAAAATTCGGCGGTAAGTGGGGAACGGAGTATCTTAACACAAGGCTGTGTACGGGATACAGCGTGAAGCTGATTTAATTTAATTTAATTTTTAACTTGTTTAATGATGTGAGATACTTTCGATTGAATATTTGGAAAATGGTAAATGGAGATTTGATAAGCACTTACCTACTATTTTATATATCTTATTTTTATTCTAATAGTTACCGCCATTATAATAAAAGTCACCTAACTAATTAAAAATGTTCCCAATTTTTTATATTGTAAAAAACGTAGAACTGCACCTAATACCTGCATATGCACGACATCCAGAAACCCCGGGAGCATGTACGTGTTAAAAATATTAATATTCTGTAATAACTTTAAGCCAGTCGTGGCGCAAGTATGCGACTGTAAGCGCGACCGGTTGCTTGTTCGATTCCCACTCTAGTAAATGAAATATTTAATATTTTCATTTCTTCAGTCTAGTACGGAGCAAAGCGTGACGTTGAGTTCCCCGCTATCCCGCCATTCCACATGCAACACCAGAGACACCTTCAGAATTCGGCGGAAAGTGACGAACAAAAACGGCTTAATGTTTTAACCCTAGGTTGCTATTGTCCACCCGCTATGTGTGGAATACAGCATGATGCTAAAAAAAGTATTTTATTTTAAGGCTAATTGAGAATAAAAATAAAATTGAGTTAAAAAATGTACAAAAAATCTAATTCTACGTAAAATTATCATATTACTCATAATATGTATTCTTTACAACATATCAGTCTTTATTTTTAACGTTTTCAAGGTGTCCACACCAAAAAAAAAACACTTACAAAATCTTTTTTTTAGGAAACATATACAAAATAGAAAAAGAATATATATAAAATTTCGTAGTTTCCTAGATACGCGGGTTCAAATCCCGTTACTTTGCAATTTCCCTACGGTTCCTAAAAAAGTATGTCAATCTTTAGTTGCAGTTCGTTATTATATTTAATAAAAAGAAGATTGTAGCCATTTGTATCTAATATTTCATAATGGAAGACGCAGTGTATTAATATATAATTCACATACATTCAGAACTACTGACACAAATATCGTAACTAATTGACCAATTATGTTTCAGAAACATAACTTTCAATTAGTGACCGCTCGTCAACCCCTATGGAGGGGTAGCCCACATTTCACCCTTCTGTTGACGCAGCATAAAAAATTAAACCGAAATTTGTGAAGAAAAAAAAGATATATAGGTATATATAACTTAACTTCACGCTTTACCCCTAGCGGGGTAGTCAGCATTGCTTTGCTTTTTATCTTGTATTTATAATAGACTGTTTTAGCTGGTGATTGATATTGATTTCTTTTCACTTATACTACCGTTTTAGAAAGTTTGTGAATACCTAGTAAAAAAGTACTTCAAGTTTTCAGTTCTCCATTAAAGATATATACATTTACATCGCACGTTGGGAAGGAAAAATAGTTAGAGATAGTAGTTTTTTGACTATTCACAAAACATTAAAGCATACCACACTTTTATTTCACTTGCATATATCAAAGTAAACAAACCGAAGCGTTGTTCTTTACCTTTTGGAGACTTTCTATGTTATGTAGCGGAACTCAACACCGCACCTTATCCTACTGGAATAGAAAAATACGTTTAAATTATTAATAATACCAACAGCCGCAATATTAAAATAAATTGTCAACTAAACCAATATTTATAGTAATATATATTTTTTATAGAGGTAAAACAATGCGAATATACGTGTAATGAACGTTTACACACTTAATATTTCAGATAAGTAGTTCTGACATACATTTTCTTGCCGTTTGGATAAAGTGGATAATAGGAGTCATTATGTTTACTTTGAAATTTCACCTATTAGACGTAATTTTCTTTGTTCGTACAATTGTAATGCAGCCATAGCAGTAGTTGTAGAATAGTTTTAATTTATCAAAGTATTTATTGATAATAATCTTGTTATTATAGTTTGGAAAATTCATTTGTATGTATATTTATAATTATTGTGGGGTTTTATTTGTTTGAGAGTTTGTACGTCCGTGGTTTTACATTTGCATTATTTAAGAATGTATACGGAAGTGGCACTAGGCCGATGAATAATTTTTTAGTCATCTACCTTTTTAGCTCTCAGTCAATTTTCCTTCCTCTCCTCTTTCTCTCTTATATCTTTTCCCTTATTTTCCTCATGACTCTTTTCAGCTTTTACCTCCTTTAAGAGCTGGTATAGTTGCTTGTGACTTCTGACTTTATATCTGTTTTTAAGTTACGGGAATTCGCCAAATGAAACTTGGCTTTATTCAGGCAGGCCTTACTTCGGCTGTCCTGTTCGCGCATGTTGACGGACTAACTATCACTTCGATGCAATCAATTCTAGGCACCATCCTAAAAGATGTTAAACGTATATTAAGTAAGATGATTTTTTTTTTCAGCTCCTCGCACATAGCAGGGTAGGAAGAGGAACCCTAGGAAGCTAGTATTGAGACACACCATTAAGACACTTCCGTTCCCCATGACGGCTTCAATGTGGGGATGAAACCTTGCAAAGTTTGATTTAATCTAGGTGTATCTACAAAATAAAAATCTACAACAAAATGATATATCAAATAACAAATTTTATTACGTTCCTTCATGCATATTAAATCTCAACTCCAACAGAAATGGTAGAACGCAATATAAATCCGCATCTCCATATTGGTATAATGAGACCAACGGAAGTTGTACTGTCAACACGTTGAACAACGCTCGCGGGACCAATTAAAAATATTCCGGACAGATAAATTTTCAATTTTTCTTAATTAAGAAACAACGATATTGGTACAACGGGCTCTTAACTTTATTTCCGTTGTATCGTAATATTTTCTTCTTCGGCAAATAAATAATATATTCTTTGTAAAATATTAAAATGGGTGTTTTATTTATTTTGATGATATGATTTTTATGATATGATATAAAGTTACTGGAGTGTTGATGTATTTTTTTAATTAGTTCATATCAGTTTTCCGTTACTTTTTTTTAATAATTATATTAAGTGGATGTACCAAAACTATACGAGAACTCGTTGAATTTGTTACTGCGAAAGTTGTTAGAGTACCTGCGCTTATTTTAGACCAAAACACACATGTATTAAATATATAGATAACAAAACGCACAAGCATAAAGATGTAAACGCGTTAGATTGTGGATTCGATACCCATTCGAGAAAAATATTTATTTAATATTTTCATTTTGTCGCTACTTAACCACTTAACCGTCCGTCGAAAGCTGGGAGTGTGGGAATCTAGTGTTACGACAAACGGAGTGTCTATCTCTCCTACCCTGCTGTGTGTGGAATACAGCGTGTGTGCAAAAACGAAATGTTAAGCTCCCAATCACTGAAAACAAACTATACTAATCAGCTAAGTAGGTAACCGCTTATTTTTTTCATTACAGCGTAGAAATAAAAATCAATGGATTATCGAACCCAAACCCGTTACTCTTACAGTCAGAGGCTGCCCTTATGGCCTCTAACTGATTGATTATTTATTAAAACACTATCATAAGCTGATAATTCTAATATAATTTATTTTAAATAATTGCCAATGACGATGACAAAACATTGTTTTTTTTGTCTTTACGCTGTATCTCGCACATATAGCATGATAGACCGAGTAAACCTGACAATCTAGTGTTTAAGCACTCTGTTCTCATTAAGGCACTTCCACATCCCTCTTTCCGCCTAATTCTCGAGGCATTGCGTGTTGAGTGGAGGAACTCAACACGCTTTGTCTCCAAACCAATGAGAGGAAATGAAAATAATAAATATTCTATTCCCACGAGTGAATTGAACTCACAACCTTCTCACTTACAGTCATATCCTTTGTACCACCGGGCCACGACCGCCTCAAACTCAGAAATGAAACATTGATTTTACATAAAATTGTGCTTGTATTTTTTTAGAAAGATATAAAACTACTAGTATTGTTCAAAAATAACGTTTAATGCAGAGCTGTTTTCATTCTATACAATTTCAACAGTATCATATTTAATTTTCTTTGAGAAATGAATACTAAGGATTTGTTCTATTTTCGCTTCAATAATATGAAACTTATATAGTAATATTTTTGTTTCTTAAATATCAATTCAATGTACAATACAACATTAAAAATTTGAAGGGGTTTAATTTTTATAATACTGATTGGTGCAACTTATTTTAAGTGGATTTAATCACATACTCGTATTTCCATCTATTTAAAAATATCTAGAAAATCGTGTACCATGCACTGCCGTTAGTTTTAATTTTCTCGAGTGGGAATCAAATCCACAACCAGTCACACTTTGTGCCTCTGCGCCATGACTAGCCCTTAAAATTTATAAAAGTTGACAAACTTAAGTTTGAGGGCATACGCACTCATTTTGTATGAAATCAATTACAAATATAAGTTTGTAATGTTATAAATTAAAGTTAGCTTCACGCTGTATCCCGCACACAGCAGGGTAGGCAGAGGGAACCTAGTGTTAAGACACTCCGTTCCCCACTTTCTGCTGAATTCTAGAGTCATTGCGTGTTGAGTGGCAGAACTCAACGCCGCGCTTAACCTCGGCACCAGAGCGAGGAAATGGAAATATAAATTTAAGTAAATATTTCATCTCCTCGAGTGGGGATCGAACCCACAACCAGTCGGTTTTGCAGTCACACCTCATGCCGCTGCGCCTCGACCGGCCACTTTGTAATGTTATTTTTCTATGAAATATCTATAAATTTTAACTTTTAGGATTTTTTCCTTTATTGAAATTCTCACTTCATGCGTTCATACGGTAGGTCCTGGAGATGTACCCTAGCTTATATATAGCTTTTGGTTATGTAGCGAAATGCATGCAAAATATATTATCTCTTGAGTGGTGGAACTCCAACGCCGCACTTTTGATTAGTCTCTTTTTATCCACAAAAATATTTTTTAAATATAAATGTATAAAATGTTTGCTAATTTTTATCATCCCTTCATCCATAAATTAGTAAACATTTACCTCATTTGTAAGCTTGAAATAACTTCTTCGAATTTGATATTTTGATTATATTACAAATTACATTTAGTTTCGAAGAACATACTAATTAATATGAGCATTACTGTGTATTTTGGAGTTAACCCATTTTCAACTTTGAACTTAGTTATTTAAGTTTGATATTATTTTAATTAAGTAAATATAAATAATGTTATGTATTAAAATATTTTTTTAAATTAAATGGAGAACGGAGAATAGAACACTATCTCTCCTCTCCTAAAATGGTTGAAAATAAAAAAACTGTAATAGGATTTTTTTTACTAAATAGCTTCACGCTGTATCCCACATATAACAGGGTTGGCGGAGGGAACTAAGTGTTAAAAAACTCTGTTCTCAACCATCCGCTCATTTACAGTTAGACGCTGTATCGCAGCGCTACGATAGCTTGAATTAGGATTAAACCTATCATTGTGCTATGATATATATTTTTTTCCTCACGTTCCTCCTCCCCCACGCCCCCCACACATCTCTCAGGCAGAGGGAAACTGTGAACCAACATTTAAGACAGTCCGTTCCCATTAGACACTTTCGTTCTCCACTTCCCGCTGAATTCTGGAGGCCACCAGAGCGAGAAAATGAAAATATTAAATATTTAATTACTTCAAGTGGTAATAGAACACACAATACATCGCGTTTATGATCTTACGCTTGTGCCCCTGAGCCACGACTGGCCTCATATAAATCATAAATTTCCCAAAATTGGCTTGTCCGATAGGGACGGTGTTAGTACAGCAATCAGCGATACCTTTTGTAACATGTCTTTGATGCACCAAAGAGGCTATCCGCATACTCATCAATTTTTGATTGGAATGAATATTGCTTCACCCAATCACTCCAATCTCAAAAAAGTCTATATCTATCTACCTTATAGTGGGAGTATTTTCATATATTTTAAATGGTAAAGACTACGCTACTAACTTAAGGCATTGTTCTTTGCTATGAGCCTACTTTGCTTAACTAACCGAGTAAAACTATATCTTTATTTTGCTGTATCCCGTATAGGGTACTTCCCACTTTCCAGTGAATTTTGTAGACATTGCGTGTTAAGTGGAAGAACATAACGCCGCGCATTACCTCAGCACCAGAGCGAAAAAAATATTAAATGTTTCATTTCATTGAGTGGAGACAACCCATAATCACAACCTGCCGCGGTTACAGTCAAACATTTGTTACCCTTGCGCCATGACTGGAATCTGTCTTTATATAAAATCTTTATATAAAATCAAAACTTTATATAAAATAAAAAAAAATAATTGTTATAGAAATTTACGACTATCGAACATAGGTAAAGCCACTCTTAAAAAGAGAGTGTCATATCAATGAATCATATATTTATCCAAACTCATTCAAGTTGGACATATATCAGACGAGGTCATTTATCACAAAGATATATTCTTTATTTTCACATAAGATATTTCTACTTACAACTTCAGTTTGCTAAGATCTGATTACTTGCAGTGATTGGACTCAAATCTAATTTGAGAAAAAAACCTAAGTGTACGCCATCCAGCTAAGTGCGTCCGCAAATATTGCCTTAACACACACTTTCCTTCGATATCAAATAAGTCTAGACACAGCCAATATATCGAGATCCCTACGTTTCAGTACCACGGCACTCCTCTTATCGAAAATTATGAACAAAATATAAGGGAGGAAGCTCTTCAATAAATGGTTGGTGACAGGCGACAAGGGTGCATTCAGATTACCGGGGAGATCGACAAAGAAATGCAATTAAATGTAAAATAGGGGCTGTTTCACACGATTGTTGACATGGTGTGACGAATGGGGACTAGATAGCCACGTCTGTCAATGCATTTCAGATTTACTCACCCTCTTAAAACAAAATGAACGTAAATTAAATGTAAAAGCTTATAAAAGGTTCAATTTTCTACTTTAAAACCTTTTATGAATAGATATTAAACTTTATATAAGATAAAAAATAAAAAAACTTGATATATAACATCTTTTTTTCTGTCGTGCTGTCCATACATATAACAAATATATATGATAACATATATATACATTTATTTGATATGTAATTTTTTTATTTAAGTAAAATATTTTTCGAAGAGTAAATAATACAAATTCCCCGAGTGGCGATTAACCCTTTATAACGAGTACAATAAAACTTGCCCAATACGTCAATACGACGTATAAATATAGATTCACATATAATATTATGTAACATATGAAATTTATGATATTAAAATGCAAAATCCTTTCAGAAATTCATTTAGAAGACGCTTTAACCTTGATTCAAAGCCGGAATTACGTGCACCACCGCATTCGAGCTCATTTGCATGCTAATCTCGCTCAAGACATTTGACAAAGATCGAAAGGAGGAACCTAAGAAAATTTAAAATTTTACAATAAATCTTAAAAGTGGAAAACATTTAAAAAGAACCTTATTTTATAAATAAATTAGGCATATATTTTTTCGATAATTCATAGTTTATAAAATATATATTTTATTTACACACGGTGTAAAACAAGGATGGATTTGCTCTGGTATGCTTCATTATTTGTACATATTTCCTGGTTCAGTGCTTAAATAGAGCAATTTTAGTAATAAAACACTCTATTTTCCATTTTCTCATGTTTTTAATATCATAAAATCACGGTAATGCGTATATCCTAAAACTTTCAAACTGAGGCCAGTCGTGGTGCAGTGGCACGAAGTGTGACTGTAAAACCGACTGGTTGTGAGTTCGATCCCCACTCGGGGAGTTTACTTAAATTTATATTTCCATTTCTTCGTTCTGGTGTCGAGGTAAAGCGCGGCGTTTAGTTCTGCCACTCAACACGCAATGCCTCCAAAATTTGGCAGAAAGTGGTAAACGAAGTGTCTTAACACTAGGTTCCCTCTGTCTACCCTGCTGTGTGCGGGATACAGCGTGAAGCTAATTTAATTTTTAATTTAATTCCAAACTGATTCTAAGCCCTCAAATTCTGAGTAGTTCAGAGTTATGTTACCATATTCTAAATTAACAATATACCTTCATCTTCTTATTGTTTCGTCTACTCGATAACAATTATAGACAAAACTCCCATCTTCTCATAAACATCTTTTCATAAATATTTCACCCATAGGTAAATTTTATAAAGAAAATTCAACTGCAATAAATAAAAAAGGAATCTCTTCCGTTGTTTTCTATCCACGTTGGATATCGCATCACCAGCGATTACCTATTCATAAAACGTAAAGTTAAAACTCAGGGGAATCCAGTTAGCGGGCCGACTGAGCCAAGGAGATTTATGCATTTTAAATTACACCTGGAACATCTATATTTGCTTTTAAGCTGTAGTTGAACTATATGATGTGGATAGAAATGTATTGTTTAGTTCGTGTGAATTATTATAGGTTTTAGTTAACCTTTAAGCGTCTACTGCATATAGCGGAACCTAGTGTTAAGATTTTCTGTCTCTTGTTTGGTCATTATTGCGGTAATTGTATTTACAATTCATTTATGATATTAAATAATAAACAATAATATTAATATTAGACATAAGTTATTCTTTATTTTTTTTTGTTTGCTAATACTTAAATCACCGAAAATTTGATGCAACTTCAAATATCTAACAAGTCTTTCCTTTTGCAAAACTTTTGACACTCAAAGCATATTATAACTAACAACATATGTATAAGAAAAAACAACAAAACTACACAGAAGCTGGTGGAAAGTTTTGCAATTGCAGGATGTTTATAAACATAGTAATTTAAACAAAGATCACGTTGACATTACAGAGTATTGGTTATCCATATTAAAACCGGAAATGACCACAGCTGTTACAGCAACACAGCCTAAAGAAGGTCCTAGTGATTGATGACGTCACAAGACTGATGCCGCGTCCAACTGAACTTCGACACTGCCTCCTCCATCAGACGCTGCATTACCTTATTAGGCATTCTAATACACTTTCCTTATATTTTTTGTGTATTGCTTTATTTGTAGCTACGAATTCTTCGTTTAGTAATTCTTTCTCTTTTATATTATAATATAAATCAGCTTCACGCTGTATCCCGCATGTAGCAGGGTATGCAGAGGGAACCTAGTGCTAAGACACACTGCCCACTTTCAGTCGAGTTCTGGAGGCATTTCGTGTTGAGTGACGGAACTCAACGCCGCCTCTTTTATATCTTTTTGTTATAATATTTTTTTTATGTAATTGTAATATAGTAAAACTGCAGGTTGAAAAGGCAAAAAGAAAAGAATGCCGTCCCTTGCACTAACGGGATAAACATAAAGAACTTACTCGATTTTACTTTACCGTGATTTTAGGAGACATTGATATATAGTTTAATTCGTAATATTATAATTGTTCGTAAAATGGTAATTTAGATATTTTTTAAAACTATAATTTGGCACTGTACTACAGAATCTTCAATTTAATTGATATCTACGTTATTTTACAAAATTTAAAAATATAATAAATAATTCTAATAGATCCTTCCTTAGTTACTTTATTGGTCCTCATTAAAATTAGATACATATAGTTCAAGAAATAATTAAATAGTACTTACGCTTGTTATTCTTTTTAATCTGTAGATACAAAAAAAACAATTATGAAGTTGAATATCATTATCGTCTCGTTGTAAAGAAGAAAATAATTAGGAAAGAAAAAAAATTGAAGGTGTATTTGCAGAAGGGAAGTGATTTCACTTAGAAAGGTAAGGGTACAGCTGCACCCTTTTTCTTAGGGATATTATGAGACTCAAAGGAGGATCGGACGTTATGGATACGATGATTCTCGATACTAATATTATAAAATCGTTTTTATTTATTTGTGGTACGTTGTGGCGTAGGATGCAAGCGTGTGAATTTAACTACGAAAGTTTAAATAATTTAACTGTGGGTTCGATTTCTACTCGATGAAATAAAATATTTCATATTTTCGTTTTTTTTGCTCTGGTGGCAATGTAAAGTGCGAAACGGCAAAGAGAAAGGAGTTACTTGGACGTTTGTTTTGGTTGACACACGTGTTAGTGAAAATATTTTGTTTTAGTGTTGAATATCTCTATTTTACACAGTGGAAACAATATATAATAGTGAAAATAGATCCATACTAATAAGGTGATTGGTTATAGTAAGTAGTTGTGTTGTTTTATAGGCTAGATTAGTTTTATTTTATAGTTAGGTTATTTTATTTTAAAATGGATCCTGACCCTCCACCTGACCCCCCTGATCCTGGGGGAGGTAATGTAAATTTTACACCACAAATAGTGTCTCGAAAAAGACAAGGTGAGGAAGCATCCTCTAATCAGGATATTGTTAAAAAAACGATTATAGATCCATCTACCGCTACTCCTTCTATCCAAAATGTATGGATCCACCCTTCCATGTCCGAAGCCCCAAAATCTTACATTAGTACTGACAAAGGTCCCTTTATCGTGTATGTGTCAAGGGAATCTCCTGATCCATCTGCAGGGACAGCTATAAGAGCTATTAAATTTGGTCAATTTCTTCATACTAATAAAATTACTGATATAGTCAATGATGGAGTTAAAAATGTTGGTCGCAATAAAATCAGTGTCCAGTTTACATCAGCTGAAGCAGCAAATAAATTTTTAGTTAATCCTGTTCTTAGTTTATGTAAATATGTTTGTGTAATCCCAACATTTAATATTACAAGGATGGGAATTGTAAAAGGAGTTCCCGTTGAATGGTCTTTGGAAGAGTTTGTTGGCTCACTGATATTCCCTACTGCTTGTGGGGAAGTTATAAAAGTAAGACGAATGAATCGGAAGAATGTAAGTGAGGGTGTAATTACATGGGTTCCAACTCAAACGGTTGTAATCACTTTACGTGGTCAACAATTGCCTGAAAGAGTATTTTCGTATAAATCTGTCCTTAATGTTGAACTTTATAAATATCCTACAATCCAATGCCTTAATTGCTGTCGTTTTGGTCATGTTAAGTCACAGTGTAGATCAAAGCCAAGGTGTTATAGGTGCTCCCAGTCTCATACTGGTGATGCATGTGACACCCTACAGGAAAATGCAACCTGCATCCATTGTACATCAAAGCATTTTGCTACTGATAAGGGGTGCCCTGAGTACGTAAGACAACAAAATATTAAGGCCATTATGTCGCAAGAGTGTATTTCCTATATGGAAGCATCCTCTCGATTCCCATCTGTCCAGCGTTCCTATGCAGATGTTGCTAAGGAAATGTTTTCACCTCCTGTTTACATGAATTCCCAACCCCAACAAAGCAGATCTCCTGTTACTCCCACTAAATCCTATCGTAAAACAGTTTTCCAAGCTCCTCGTCCTCGCTCACCAATGGCAAAGGGTTACGATAGACAAGCTCACCAGTCCATTATTAGCAATTGTTCCTCTTCCCTTCCTAATGGTTGTGCCCTTAATCAAGGTTCTGACAGTCCAGCAGAATCTACAAAAGATTTGTTAATTGCTTTGACTGACACCCTTGTGAGCATAATCTCAACCGCTGATGAACTTCCTTTACCGTCCAACGTTGCCCAAAACCTACTTAAAATCTTTAAAATCCTTCACAATGGCCCCACTATACTTCCTACAGTGGAATAGTAAAAGTATTCGTGCTAAAAAGCACGAATTACTTCATATTATCTCTCTGTATAATCCTGTCATTATTGCCCTCTCGGAGACGTGGCTGATGCCTGACTCCCGATTTAGGGTTCCAGGTTTCGCCTGTTTAAGGGAGGACAGAAATGACGGGTATGGAGGTAGTGCTATCCTTATCCAGCACTCTTCTCCATATTCCCGTATTCCTCTCCCATCTCATAGTCAACAGTTGAATGCTGTTGCTGTGAGGGTCCTTGGTATTTCCTTTCTTTCTGTTTATATCCCTCGTCCTTCCGCTTCCATCTTCCTAGAGCTTAAGTCTATTATCTCTTCGCTTCTTAGCCCTGTGGTGGTCCTGGGTGATTTTAACACTCATCACACTCTGTGGGGGTGTTATTACTGTGATGGATTTTCGCCTTCGTTGGTAGACATGATTGATGATGTTGATCTCTGCATTCTCAATGATGGATCACCGACTCGTAGGGTTAATCCTAATCAGAACCCTAGGTCTGCTATTGACCTTTCCTTATCTTCTCCTTCTCTTGCTTCCCAACTATCATGGTCTGTACTACCATCTACCCATGGTAGTGATCATTTCCCGATTCTGCTTTCCTTAAATAATAGAGTTCCCCCCACTCCTTCTCCTTCCCTTTGTCATAAGTTTAATTTAAAAAAGGCCAACTGGAACGAGTACGCCAACTCTGTGGATTGCATTTTGGGCAATCTTCCTGAGTCTGGTAATTATGAGAATATCATTGTTTACTATGATAGGTTTGTCTCTGCCATTCTGTCTGCTGCTGACTTACATATCCCCAAATATCACTCCATTCAGAATTGGATGCATTTCAATCCCTGGTGGGATCAGGAATGCTCTGATTCTGTCATTCGGCGAACATCTGCCGAGGAGTCATACGCAGCCTGTATGACTATGGAGAATTTCATTGAATACAGACGCAATGATGCGAAGTTTAGAAATTGCATTGGAAAAAAGAAAAAATTTGGATGGGTAAGCTTTTGTGAGTCCCTTAGTCCTCGCTCCTCTTTTTCTCTTGTTTGGACAAATGTTAAGAGATTTCGCCGATCACTTAACAATGTCAGTAGTCCTAATTCCAATAACCCTTCTGTGTGGCTCAACGATTTTGCAAACAAATTGGCTCCTCCTTCTGTACCATCCCAGGATTTATTTATATCCACGCCGATTGAATCTTTGGAGGAAATGGATCTTTCTTTTTCCTTTGAAGAGCTTAACAACGTCTTAACGGATTTAAAGGACACAAGTCCAGGAGAGGATGGTATTTCTTACTCCTTTATTGCAAGATTAAATGATAAATCTAAATACCATTTTTTAAATTTGATAAATGATATATTTCAATCAGGCAATATCCCCAATTCATGGAAATCCCAAATTGTTATTCCTATCCTCAAACCTGGAAAATGTCCTTCAGATTATAATTCCTATAGACCCATTGCCCTAGCTTCTACTTTATCAAAGATTGTTGAACGGATTTTGAAGAATCGACTGGAATGGATAGTGGAAAGTAGGAATATCTTAGCGCCCTCTCAGTTTGGTTTTAGAAAGGGGTTAAGTACTATTGATAGTCTCAGTGTTTTTACTACAGATATTCGACGAGCTTTTGCCAAAGGAGAGTATTTAGTTGGTGTTTTTCTAGATGTTGCATCTGCATATGATAATGTTCTTCTTCCGGTGCTCAGGCAGAAATTGCGTCAGCTGAGTATTCCGCCGAGGATGTCCCATTACATATGTAATTTGCTGACCGGTAGAACGGTATCTGTAAAGCATCCGCTTCTTACTATACCTCCCAGACTTGTCTGGAAAGGTCTGCCTCAAGGTTCAGCTCTTAGTCCGCTGCTGTATAATATTTACACTCATGACCTCGAATTATCTGTAAATAATTTTTGCAACATCCTTCAGTATGCTGATGACATCGTCCTCTATTACAGCTCAAATTCTGTGGAGGACATAACTTATCGTTTGAATGCTGCCTTGCACTATCTTAACCAGTGGCTCTCTAATCATGGCCTGGCATTATCTGTAGCTAAATGTCAAGCGGTAGTGTTTACAAAAAAGAGAGTTATTCCAAATTTTAATATTTTGTGTGATAATATTCCCATCCATTTAACAGAAAATATAAAATTTTTAGGCATAATACTTGATAAACGATTGAATGGAGTTGCTCATGCTGAATATCTCAGCAGAAAGTGTGAAAAAGGCATTAATGCTTTAAGAGCTGTGTCTGGTGTGTGGTGGGGTGCACACCCTTATACTCAAAAACTGCTGTACAATGCTATAATTCGTAGTCATATCGACTATGGATTATTTGTTTTAGACCCCTTTAATAAAGTAGCTACTGAAAAATTAAACCGAATACAATATAAATGTCTTCGAATTATTCTAGGTGCGATGAAGTCTACTCCTACAAATGCATTGCAGGTGGAGTGTGTAGATCCGCCACTTCCTATCCGCCGACAATTCCTTTCTGACCGATTTGTGGGTAAAATGTTGCAGCTTTCCTCTCATCCTCTGTGGTCTAAGCTATCTAAGTTAGCCGATCTTATCCCTCGAGGCAAACCATTGCCATATTTGCTTGATAGTTTCCTTAGACTGACCTCCCTCCCTAATCCCTTGTCTCGTTATCCTTCTAATCCTTTATTCCTTACGCCTTATAACGCCCTAGTATATTCTCCCTGTATTGTCACAAATCTTGGCCTAATCAAAGGAGATCCTGGCACCAACACAAAATTTAAGGAATTAGTCCATCTCCATTGGTCGAATCACCTCCTCATCTTTACTGATGCATCGAAGCTCTTGAAGGAGAGCTGTGTTGGTGCAGCTTGCTGGATACCAAAATTCAAAATTATTTTACAATTTAAATGTCCTCCCGAATCCTCTGTGTTCACAGGCGAGGCTGTTGCTTTGTTAGAAGCAATCCTGTTTACACATTCCCATGATATTAAACAGACGGTTATTTTTACTGACTAACTAAGCTGCCTAATGGCCTTAAAGGGAAACCCGTTTCATAGTAGATTAGGATCTTCAATTGTTTTAAGGATTCGTGAAGAATTGTACTCGTGTCATTTAAAGGACTTGGATGTTACTCTAGTGTGGATTCCAGGTCATTCTGGGATCAGTGGGAATGAATCTGCAGACTCCTGCGCTAAATCTGCTATCCAGTGTGGCACATTAGATCATTTCTCCAATTCCGCCCAAGATCTCATGTCCCTTGCGGATATTCATCTGCGTAAGTCCTGGATTAATTTCTGGAACGAGTCAAAATCTCATAAAGGTAAGTTTTACGCATTTATTCAACCTGATATTCCTAGGCGACCTTGGTTTTATTCTCAAAAGCTTATTGAACGGAAGATTATAACTACAATCTGTCGCTTGCGCCTTGGGCATGCTTCTACTCCTGTGCATCTAGCCAAGATCAGGGTCAGGGACCACTCACTGTGTGAATGTGGTCTGGACGACGGCACTCCTTCTCACATCCTTTTCTCTTGTCCTAAGTTAACTCGTCCTTTATATGATGTCCTTCCCCATAAAGTCCCTCGTCCTATAAATGTTCAGTGTTTGTTAATGTTTGTGTTTAGTCCTTTATGTAAATTTTTATGTAAATATATTAAACATAACAAAATTAAACTCTAAATTAACACCCATGTAAAATATTATTTATTACTAACCTAATATGCTGTGTATATACTAAAAATATGTATTTGTTTTGTTTTAGGTGAAGGCTGTACTTTAACTGGATCTCTTTTTTTTACATGTATTCTATAGTTGTGTATAGTTATCTTTTTTTTTTTTACCGGTCAATTTCCTTCGTGTGTTTTCCATACAACGTGACATTGGCGAAATGAATTGTGCTCAACTGGCACGCTCGAAACGCCATTAATTAAGAAATCAATCAATCAAGGAGTTACTTAACGCTAGGTGTCTTAGGTTCCATCTGCCTACCCTGTTATATGGGGGATATACAAAGACATATCCTCTAAAATTCACATAGACTACATGGAATATCCATATAGTGATATCCTCCATCCCTTGTAATGCGGCGCGAATGACAGTTTGATTCACTTAGCTCGCGTTACACAGTATAAATGTACCGTCAAGGCGTTTTGTGAACGTAGCGGGCTTTTTTAACCCTCCAAGGGTGACTATCGATTTAGTATCTTAAGAAAGTTTTGTATGGGGATTATTTGATATTTTTTTGATATTATTTGTAGGTAACATTTTTCTTTTGTAGGACATATAAAGTTTAATATTAGATTTTAAAAATTTAGTAGATGTGGATTCGAGTAACCATCGAGGAAGTAAAACATTTAGAAAATGGAGAACGAAAGTATTTTAAAAGAAAGAGAATATCTTGACACTAGATTCTCTCTACCTACCCTTCTATGTGGAACACAACAAAAAAAAACAAATAAAAAAAAGTCTTTCATTCTAGTGAATATGAAAAACGACGCCACCTCGTTAAAGTGACAAAAACCTGGCACCACTGCAAATGGTAGTGCGATTTCGAGCGAACACTCGCTTTGTCTTAATAAACAATTTCATGTCAGAACAATCACAGAGCTTAGAAACAAAGGATTCTTTTATAGACCCTATTCCCAATTAAAATGATATTTTTGCAACTGAAACATTGTGTTGCGTTTTTAAATATTTTATTTTTATGTTTATGTATATGGGTTTGGAGAATGTAGTGATAAGTCACTTTGTTGTTATAGTTACTCTATTTATAACATATCTATGTAAACATTTTTTCTTCACGTTGTATTTCGCATATAGCAGGGGAACAGAGGAAGTAACGTAGTGCTAAGACACTCTGTTCCGCGGTTTTCGCTCAGTTTTCGAGACGAATAGATAGTTAGTATTCGAGAGAAATAGTTCAAAGAAACATTTTGTAAACATAATTTTTCGAAATGTTGCTCCCAACTTATTTACTTGATTAAAATATAAGACAAAGATTATATGAGATTCCTCTATTTACCACACTCCACGCAGAGTATAGCTAAAAACCAACGACATGTACTGCAACAGCTTAAGATATTAATTGTGTATATAAACAATAATGTAATTAGTATATATCATAAATAAATTAAATATAGTAATAGGATAAAGTGGGGGACAAAGTGTCTTAGCACAAGGTTCCCTTTGCCTACCCTGCTATATGCGGAATACAGCGTTAATAACCAAATAAGATAAAAAAGGGACCAAGTGGAATAGCACTAAAAAGAACGCCATATAAAATTTATATATCCAGACGCTATTAGGTACATCTAAAGACAAACAGACAGATAAACTTATATATAAACTTTTACATATATAGTTAAACGCAAGGGTAAATCGCCACACGCGGTTTTGCAATTTCGCCCGAACAGTCCGCGCTGTCCGCAGGCGACGATAATTGCTATTATTACGTATCTAATGGCTATTGCTTTACTTTGGGAATATATATTATATGTAAGTGTAGTGAGAGGAATATTAAATAATTGAAAAATATAGTTTTTTTTTTATATTCTAAATAAATTGAAAATATCTTTATTTTTCATTTTTAGGTTCCTATGTTTCCATTGAAATTCTCACTGGATAGTAGACTGTTCTCTGGTTAATTCAATTATGATCTACAGTAAATAAGTTGATCTAAACTGACTTTTAGTACTTTTTTTACTATTGAAATTTTATATTGTTTAACAAATTAATCTTATGTAATCTTTACAACACTTTTTACCGTATATTGGCTTAAGTATTCCTGACGAAATTAAAGTATCTTTTTAATTTCAAAAATTCTCAAAGGTTAGGATAAAAAATCTTATAATAAAAAATAATAATACTTCTTGAATGCAAACGAGAAATATTTTATGATAACATAGAGCTCGTAAATGAAATTATTAAATATATAACATTCTTTCAAGTGGGAATCCAACCCACAACCACAACGTCCTTTTTTACTCCTGCGTCACGACGGCATCAACATTTACACATACAAAGTACTATAAAAAAATTTATTGGCAATTTTTTATTTATACTAAAACACCGATTTTCACAATTATTTCCTACGAAAAAATACGTAATAATGGACACAGTCAGTACTCGTACTCGTATGTCCGCAAGCGTGGATCGCCGGAATCCGTCAACCGTGAAATCCTTTGGCTTAAATCGCTTAAGCGCTCAACGCCTCATCACACTGTGGTCGTATAACCCTTTATTTGTTGCATCTTTTCAATTTGCTACGATTAAATTAAAATTTTATCTTTTGATTAGACTAATTCTATATGTAAAAGGTGTTTTTTTTGTGTCTTTAGGTGTTTTATGATTTTATTACTATTCTATTTAAATACTTAAATACAGTTTCTATTCTTATGTAAATACAGTTTAACAGTTTTTAATTTAAAATTGAAATTACCGTGTCTCGTTAGCCTGTACAGAACAGCCTTTAAAATCCATTTCTGCTTATACATATACTTTATACTCTCATTCAAAGTTATTATATGTGAGACTTCGTACAAGAAGACTAATGAAAAAATATATTATCTGTGATATAATTTTTGAGGCCGTCTTGTGCTCTCTTCCGACTCAGTGGTACAAGCGTGCGACTGTAAATGTGGCAGTTCTACATATGATTCTCACTCAGATAATTCAATGTTTTCATTTCCTCATCGTTACCAGATAACGAGGCAAAGTGCGGCGTTGAGTTCTGCCACTCTACATTCAATGTCTTAAGAATTCGGCTGAAAGTTCTCCCTAATACGGAGTATCTTATCATTAGGTTCCAGAATTCTTCTGCCTATCCTGCTATGTGCGGGACACAGCGTGAAACTAAACAATACTACTAATAAAAAGCGTCGTTTTACAACCATTAATAAATTTTAATATAAATAAATAAATTAGCAGTAGGAGCTTAGTGTTAGGACACTCCGTTGCCCACTTTAGAGAGAAGAAGTTAAAATAATAATAGATAATAATTCACCTCTCCGGGTATCGAACCCACAACCATCACGTTACAGTCACACTCTTGTGTCCTAGCACCATGACATAATACACAAAAATATACTAAGTAGTAGAAACATAATTTTATCACATTAAATATTTGTTAAGTACTCGGTGCTAACAATTAGAAACATGCTCCTTTAATAAGAGTCCATGAAAGTATTTGAGCTGAGTACACACGGAAACTCATTAAGTAATTACTCAGTTAAGAAATTTAAGTTTCTCAACTTATTATAGCGCAGGCATTTCGGGCACTTTGAGAGTTTATCTTAGAAAATTTAAGTTTTGTTAAATGTTTTAGCATAAAGTTGTTGTTTAAAATTTTTGGTCATAATAACAGCTTTTTTTTTGTCACATTTTATTAAGTTTTTACTAGCATCAAGCATTCAATATTTCTTATTAGTAAAGCATAGTTTTTATAATATAATATTACATATCCAGGCCAGTCGTGGCGCAGCGGCACGAGGTGTGACTGTAAAACCGACTGGTTGTGGGTTCGATCCCCACTCGAGGATATGAAATATTTACTTAAATTTTTATTTCCATTTCTTCGCTCTGGTGTCGAGGTTAAGCGCGGCGTTGAGTTCTGCCACTCAACACGCAATGCCTCCCGAACTCGGCAGAAAGTGGGGAACGCAGTGTCTTAACACTAGGTTTACATATCCAGGCCAGTCGTGGCGCAGCGGCACGAGGTGTGACTGTAAAACCGACTGGTTGTGGGTTCGATCCCCACTCGAGGATATGAAATATTTACTTAAATTTTTATTTCCATTTCTTCGCTCTGGCGCAGCGGCACGAGGTGTGACTGTAAAACCGACTGGTTGTGGGTTCGATCCCCACTCGAGGATATGAAATATTTACTTAAATTTTTATTTCCATTTCTTCGCTCTGGTGTCGAGGTTAAGCGCGGCGTTGAGTTCTGCCACTCAACACGCAATGCCTCCAGAATTCGGCAGAAAGTGGGGAACGCAGTGTCTTTTTTTTTTTTATTTTAATCTTACCTTCACTACAGACTTTATGGTCCGTACCTTTTGTTATATTTACATTACTTTTAATACTTTTTCTATAGATATTACTTAGAACTAGACTTATGTTATTACATACATAAACACTATGTTTATGTTTATACATAAACGCAGTGTCTTAACACTAGGTCCCTCTGCCTACCCTGCAGTGTGCGGGATACAACGTGAAGCTAATATTACATATTCGTTAACAATTTTTTTTTTAAATCAATTCGTTAACTCACCGTGGCACAGTGGGCCAGTTTCATATATACTCGGAGTAATGCATTCTTTTAAGTTTTCCGTTCTGACAAGGTAAAGTGTGGTGCTAAGTTCCGCCACTTCATATGCAATGTCTCAAACAGAGAACGAAGTGTCGTGACACTAGATAGGGATAAAGTTGAAAAGAAAAATCGAACGCACAACCGTCACGTTTACATTCAAACTTAAAAACCATAGATAACATTGAAAAAAAATATATATATAAACATAGAAAAACATTTCACCATATTCTACCTGGATTTTGAACATCAAAAGCAGTTAACCACTTTGTTACAGAAGTGACACCCGACAGGTGCACGCAGTGCATTCTATTAAACGTATTGTCTACTTATACGTACTCGTAGGTGTAGGTACCTACTAGGTGAGGATAGTGTGGGCTTCTAAGCTTTGCAGCTTCCGAAATATGAAGAATCAAATATCTTTTATTATTCTGATAAAGAAATGATAAATATTTTTTTTCAGCTTTATGCTGCATCTCGAATATATCTGGATAGACAGAAGGAGCCCAGTGTGTAGAAACTCCGCCGGCCACTTTTTGCTGAATTTCGTAAGCATTGCGTGTTCAATAGCGGAACTAAACATCGCACTTTGCCTCGACACCAGAGCGAAGAAAAATATGAAATATTTAATTTCCTCGAATGGGAACCTACAACCTGTCGCGTTTACAGTCACACGCTAATGCCCCTACTGTTTAGTAATTGGTATTTTATATGCATACATACGTAAATATATTGACTTCATTTTGTTGAATTTAGACCTTCACGATTTTACTGAATAGATTTTTCCTAATACTTATAGTATATATATAATGTAGTGTTAAAACACTTCGTTGCCTTCTTTCTTCCCAATATTTGAAAGTTTGTACGTGTTGCAAGTGGCGGAACTCAATTTTTTTTCTTGTTACCAAAGTGAGGAGATAAAAATAATTCATTCCTCGATGAGGATCCATCCGACAATATTTACGTGTAGAGTCAGACACTGCGTAGCGCTACGCCTCCTTCTACTGAAGAAAATAATAAATGATTAATTATTACAAATCTTCACTATTACTATTATAAATAAATAAATAATCTGACTGGTTCGGTTTCTAACAACAAAATTATTGCAAAATATTATTTTTATAACAATTCTGTTTAATTCATCTGGTTAGTTGAGATAGACAAAGCTGGGAAGTGTACCGTTTATTTTTTTTATTAAACAAAATTATGTAAAAAAATATTGAAGTGTCATCTTGGTTAAACAAAATATTATCAATTAAATAATTAACTAATTAGTTATAATATTACGATATTAATATTTTCGAAGGCATGTAAAAGATATCGTAGCAGCGAAAACCACATGGCTTAGAGACTGAAGATTATGCAAAAAATAAAGACGCTATAAAATTTTATACACGTACTCCTACATACTAAGTATATGCCCGGATTTTCTCTCGGGAGAATGAGTTATCATTATTCATTTTCTTGCTGTAACAAGTCAAAACGCGGCGTTGGCTTCCGCTACTCAACTCACAATGTCTTGAAAATTAGTTGGAAAGTGGGAAACGTAGTGTCTTAGCACTATGACGGTGTATTAATACCCTCTGCCTGTCCCGATATTTGTAAGCGTGATACAGCATGAAACTAAAAAAAGGCACTCGGTGCATATACGTACGATATATAAGAGAAACAACGTACAGCTAACAAAATATTCTTATTCGTGGGTTCGAATCCAACTACATTAAAAATTTAACCTAAATAAAAATATGTTTTAATTTAAACCATTCTTGATATCAAAATGTTTTTAAGACAAAGTTGCACTAAGTCCTTTATCGTTACTCCACCGGTTGAGCCAAGGGTTGTTATATTTTTGCTCGAGCGGATATTTCAATTGGAGCGCTATTTGAATAACTTCCCCTCCTGATGGAACGATGATTGATTTCTGTTTGCATTGAGGGTTGATCGCAATTTAATATCTTATTGTTAATATACTTAGATTATATGGGTCATATTTAATGTGGAAGTGGTAACGGGTTCGATAGAATAGGTTAGTGTCTGACGTTGGTTAGTAATAATTGTTTTAGTTTCCTCTTTTTATTAAAAATAGAAAAAAAAACTATTTTTTTTCACGCTTTATCCCGTATATAACAGTGTAAACAGAGACACTTAGATTTAGAACACTCCGTTCTCCACTTTCCGCCTAATTTTCGACACAATACCTCTTCATTTACAGTTATCAACGCCACACTTATCCTGTGTCACCATATCGAAGAAATGGAAATAACTCAATTCCCCGAGTGGAAATCGAACTTACAACCGTCGCTTTTATTATCAAACGGCCTACTTAATATTAAATTTATTACAACAACAAATTCCATCTACCATATATCCCTTCTACAGTCCACACTCCATGTCATTGTTTAATAGAGCCGTGTTGGCTCTGAGTTTCGCAGTTGTTAATTATTGTAAACGCCTCAGCTATTGTTTTGTTTGAACTTGTATTAAACTGAACTAAAGTCAAATAATGCTGATATGAATTTCGAGATACAATATTGTATTGGGTATTGGTTCTATATTATTGTTGGGTGCTGTTTGTGGTTAGTTTTATTATTGGAGAAAGCTTATATATCTATGTATTTAAATTAAATAATTAAATTTGGAAATTGAATTCAAATTAAATCAGCTTCACGCTGTACCCCGTAGACAGTACGGCAGGCAGAAGGAACCTAGTGTTAAGACACTTTGTTTCCCACTTTCCGCCGAATTCCGTAGCGATTAAATAAAAATATTAGTTTAAAGAAATATATAATTTCTTCGAATGAGGATCAAACCCACAACCAGTTGCGTTTACAGTCAGTCATACACATATTTACCTGCGCCACGACTGGCCTTTATAAAATTAACTATGAAATAATACAATATCTTTGAGAATTTAAATGTTTCGTAATTCAAGCTAAACATTTTCCTTTATTATTTAATAACAATTGATGAAGTTGACACTATTACACCTCAAAAGTGGGTGATAAAAGTATGAAGTGATAAATGATTAGTCTTTAGTTTATGAATGGCCTCCCTCATTACAGTTGTTTTTACATTTTTAGGTATATCTATTATAAGAAACAATTCAGACAATGTTTTATATCAATAATATTTAAAAAAAATTAAGTCAGCTTCACGGCGTATCGTAGGAGGTCGCGTAGGTGTAGGTAGGTAACCTAGTGCTAAGACACTCCATTCCCCAATTAATCAATAATATCGTCGGAAATAATTAAATTTAAGTCAGTATTCACTTAAGCTTTACAATTCACTCAAGCAAGTCGAATAAAACCTGTAACCGTAGAAGGGCTACATTGCTTATTTGTAATGGGACACACGGCTACTGCAGCATATTGATATACTACGTAAAATATATAAAAAAGTTGTAAAAAATGGCAGATGGAGAACCTACTGTTAAGGAACTCCGTTTCTAATCTCCAATGAATTATAGAGTTGCGCTTTGAGAGCCAGAACTCAATGCCGTGCTTTGTCTACCAGAACTGGAAAAATATGAATTGAACCTCCAATCTCCAAGCTTGTAGTGAGACGCTATCCCACTAAAATATATTGTATTCTTGTATATTTGCTTATGATAAATGAAATTAAATAATGCTTCATTAGGTATCTCTCTTGTGTTCATAAGTCGTAAAATTAATAAAATGAAATATTTTATATTTTTATTTCTTCGCTCTAGTGTCTAGAGCCAAGAGCTAAATTTCAATATACAAGCAAAGGAAGTTTTTATATGAAACACATAACAAAAATATATACATACAATATGCTTCATTTGCCGATCTCTTATCGAATTTAGATTTTTAACTTACCACTTAAAAGAGCGTCCGTATGTGAGTGAGTGCGTCACTCAAAGAAATAATCACATTAGTGTAATTTCTGTGCAAGGCGGAAAGTTTGTCCATTAGACCATTATTGATGGGTTTTAAATTGCATCGTCCCCGTAGGGACAGGGCGACGGTTGATAGGGTGACAGGGCTCATATTTTTGATTCATGATTTAAGAAACACCTTAGTTATCTATCTGTATTTTAAAATCGCTTCGGATAAAACTAAGTAATTCAAATTATTGTGATTTTAAATCATTTAGAGTTAAAAATAATGCTTAATTAGCTACAAATCTTTCTACTTTTATATGTTGTATGTCGAGATTATTTTTGAAATACAAGTATAAACGTTGTTTCCAGAAAATTCTAATATCTATATTATATCATTTATTTAGGGTCTGTGTTAGAGTTGATAGAAAGCAATACTATATCCTGTTCATGCCACCATAGTCTTAAACTATGGAAGATTCTCCAAGTAGTAATCTTGATAAGAATCGTATGTTTTATTTCGAAGTGATTAAAAAAAATCAACTAAATGAAGAGATCAATACATAACCAGATAGGGATATATTTATTTTAATAAATATAAATTATAATATATTATATAATGTAATGGCACTTAAATTATAATACATTATGTAATGTAAATTATTGATAAATAATGAAACCATACATATATAAATGTGAAATGGTTTGAAATTGTAATTTATTCAGCTTTCGAGGCTCTAAAACAATTTTTACTACAAAGAAGCGACATCGTAGCACCATGCTATCATATGCGTGGTATAACCATGTTAAGTATCTGCAATGGATAACGTTATTTTTAGTATTATTCCCAAGAAAATATAAATTGCTATTTTTTGAATCTTAGTTACCTAATAACTGCCAAAGTAACAACCACCCAAACTTCCATTTTCTCTGATAGTACTTATCAGTGTTGGGTGTATGCGTACAGAAACGTTCAGGCTTAACCCTTAAAGGCTATATGGGTGTAAAAACAACTATACATTTGGTTTTTATTCGTTAAGCTTTTTAATTTGTCATAGTTTTTTATTTTCATTGAAATACACATGGAAAATGGAGATTTAGCATGCATAATGGGGATATTTTTTTGGATTATGAGTCCAAGATAGGTTAAAATAACGAAGGTTTGTCCCCACTGTTCTACTATTGGTCCTTTCTTTATTACTTTTAATACATAATATACAAAATAAAATGATCACGTCATCAAAATTAAAATGTAGAATCCGGGATTTTACAAGTATTACAGGTTTCGCTACCTGCATCCGTGTCATCGCATTTGAAACGGTGCCAGCCCGCAATCGCGATATGTAGGCCAAGTGCTTGCGCCAGCTTACATCTAGTATTGTAAACTTGAATAAATTATAATTATAATTTATTATTTTATGATACGTTATGGAAATAGTATGAATTAAATGTATTATTATTATTATAAATGTAAGGTGTGGCCGTCGTAACGCAGCGGCACAGTGTGTGACTGTAACGGTTGTGGGTTTGATTCGCACTCGGCGGATGTTTTTTTTTACTTTCCTCGCTGTAATATAAAAATATGAAATGAATTTTAGGAAAACTGATAAACAGAGTGTCTTAACACTCTTTTTCGTTCTTTCCACGTATTTATAAGGTAGGCATAGCGTGAATTTAACCTTAGAAAATAGGTATAGGTGTAAAAGTATCACATACAATAGACAAAAGTCCTACATAAAAATATATTAAAAGATTCCAGCTATACGAGTCCTTGCGGGCGTTAGCAAAGCCTTTTTACCCGATATTTGTCAGCAAACCTGTCCCACGATCAAACAACATATCCGATGGAATATTTGCTTGCTACCAGACATTCCTGTACTGTTTTGGTCCAAATATTTGTTATTTTTTAGCAAAAAAACTTTTTTAATTGAATTATTTTAATAGTTTTGTTTTTAGCTTCACGCTGTATCCTGCACAGAGCAGGGTAGGCGGAGGGAACATAGTTTTAAGACTTTCAACGCCGCGCTTTGCGTCTACACCACAGCGAAGAAAAAAAATCAAATCAAATCAGTTTCACGCTGTATCCCGCACACAGCAGGATAGGCCGGCATTTTAATTCGAAATCTGAAATACAAAAGTAAAAAAAAAAAAAATCTGATTCACACTGTATTTTGCACAGCAGGGTAAGCAGAGGGAACCTAGTGTTTAAGATACTCCCTTCGCCACTTTCTGCCGAATTCTGGTATTGCGTGCTTAATGGCAGAACTCGCGCTTTGCTAGAGCGAAGATATAAAATATATAAATTTGAATAAAAAATTCATTTCCTCGAGTGGGGATCGAACCTACAACCAGTCGCATTTACAATTACACTTTTTGTCCCTGCGCCACTAATTTATTTTATTTTTTACATTTAATATTTTAAATTTTTTAATTTGAATTTCATATTTATCGCTGTAAGTTGCTATTTTGTACTCAGGTAAAAATAAGATCGTAGTGTTGAGAATATTTTCACTTTTCTGCCCCGCTGAGCCGTATTCCATGAATACATAGCGGAAAGTTTAAAAGTAGGAATCATCCGGCGATACAGTTCGTACAACACTAACCTGTTTTGACTTTATTTTTATTTTTAATACCTTCACGGTGTATCCCGCATACAGCAGGGAAAAAGGGAATCTAGTGTTAAGACACTCCGTTCAAGACAGTCGTTGCTGAATGGCAGAACTAAACGCTACGCTTTAACGGAAATTCATATATATTACTCCCTCTAGTTTTTAATAAACAATTTTTATTTAACTTTAAATTATATTGTGAATTACGATTAGTGATTATTTTAAAAGGAGGTGTCTGTCTCTATTTAGTCTTTCGTATAGTGGCCACGCTTAAAAAATAAGTAAAATAAAATAATTGTTTGGTCAAAGCCTTTTATTTTGTGTGTTTGTGGCATATACATATATTGTTTCTTGATTGTTTTCGTTTATAGTGGAAATAGAAGTACGTAAAAACACAACTAACCCTATGATCCTGATGAAAGTTAAGATGAACTCATAATATTTGTATACATTGCTATTGAGGCCAGTCGTGGCGCAGGGGCACAAAATGTAACTGTAAAGTTGACTGATTGTGGGTTCGATCCTCACTCGAGGAGATAAAATATTTATTTAAATTTATATTTACATTTCATCGCTCTGGTGTCGAAGCAAAGTGCGGCATTGAGTTCCGCCACTCTTAACACTAGGTTCATTCTGCCTACCCTGTTGATTTATTTATTTGATTATATTTATAAATATTACTTATATCTACAGAAGCACTATCTTATATCTACAGAAGATATAGTCCAAGTTAGTTCTTATATAAGGTTGTTTCAGCACAACTAATACAGCCGTTTTAGTATCGCAGCTTAAGAAAATCGCGTGGAATACAACATTGTAGGTGACTCTCTTACATCAAAGGTATTATACGGTTAGCTAAGTTAGCCTTAAAACCCGTAATAGCTCTCTAAGTTGCCAAGTAAAGCCTAATTTACTGCCCCGTTAACTGTACAATGTTGCCATTATTGGTCACAATGTTGGCCCATCATAGTTTTTTAGACAGATTATAAATGGATTGATTATAAGATTTACTGGTTCTAAAGAAATAAGAAGAAATAATATATCTAAAATATTAAAAAAAAAAAAAATATTATAATATATTTATCTATCTGTCTGTCTATATAGTAAATATATAATTTGACAATATAAACATTTTGCAATATGATTCGATTCATCTGAATAAGATTTTGGACTGAACGCCTTATATAATATGAATTATGAGGAAAATCTATACGTTTAGAAATTAAAGTTTTTTGTTTGTTCAGCATAAGCATAGAACGCTAACTTCGAGATCAAGATTATAGCAATCGAGACTACAATTCTGGTAGTGCATTGTACGTGAACCAATCCAAGGAGGCGATTTACTTCCTTAAAGTCCAACTCGTGCGATAACACTCGAATGCGATAGCTTGAAAGGATTACTACAGTAATTAGATTAGAACGTCACTGTTGTAAACTTTTATTCGATTTTGAAGCTTTGAAAGCTCAAAATGCAGTTAAATTTAATTGTATTGTTTATTTCGTGGTATTTAGTTCTACTTTTGAATGCGTTGAGTTCTACCACTCCATATATTTTTAATTATATAAACAAAATATAATAACATGATAATATTAGCGTAAATATTATTCTTAATAAGTAAATAAATAGATAAGTTTTTTAGGAAAATCTGAATATAATTCTTAAACTAGAGATTCTGAAAACTGATAATACGTATCTTGAAATACAATGTTTACTTAAGTTTGCTTTTAACAACATTCTAGCATTTAATAGTATTAAGGAAAAATATAGAGAGCTCACAGTGTAGTCAGTTATAATTGTTTTTATTTTTTTAAACGGAACTTATTTTTGTGGTAAATAATTAAAAAATACAAGTATTATTTTTTATTTTAATGTCTCTTAAGGTTAAGTAAGTAGAAAATTTTATTAGAACTGAACTGAATTCCATACGAGAATTCCTGAAGAGGCCAGTCGTGGCGCAGCGGCACGAAGTGTGACTGTAAAACCGACTGGTTGTGGGTTCGATCCTCACTCAAGGAGATAAATATTTACTTAAATTTATATTTCCATTTCTTCGTTATGGTGTCGAGGTTGAGCTCGGCGTTGAGTTCTCTCACTCAACACGCAATGCCTCCAGATTTCGGCAGAAAGTGGGAAACGGAGTGTCTTAACGTCATTACTTAACGTCAGGTAACTGAAATATTTAATTAAATTCAACATTAAAATCTTTATAAATTAGTAAATTAAATTATAATATAAGTCGCACTTGTAACGAGATTAAATATTTTCATTTCCTGGCTCAGTTCCACTATTCAACACGCGATGCCTACAGACTTCGGCGGAAAGTGCGGAACGGGAGTATCATAATGGGAACGAAGTTTCTTAATAATAGGTTCCCAGGTTCCATCTGCCTGACCGTTGAACGTCTAACTGATTATAAGTTAAAAAAAAATAATGAGTAAGAAATTAATCCACTTTGCTACAGAAAGTTTGAACAATATTTAAACAAAAAAAATATTATTTTCACTTATCACAACTAACGAAGTTAAACAATTAAGATGGATAAGATTTAGAGCTGTGAAAAATTATTATTATTTGGGTATATACTTACAACGTTTGGGAAGCGAAATAAAGTAAAGTGTTTATGGATGGCCATCATGCTATGTGAATGTCCATTTGCATGACGGTACATCGTTTGATCAAAGTTACTGGTGGTGCAAATTATAAGAGGATGGTTTCTTTATTCTAGAAAATTTAAAGGCACAAAGTGTCACTGTAAACGCAACTGATTGTGAGTTCGATTCTCACTCGAGAAAATTAAATATTTATTTTAATTTACATTTTCATTCTTACGTTCTGGTGCCGAGGCAAAGTCTGAATGCGTAAAGAATATTTTTATGTATTTATAGTTACACTTATTGTACATAACATAATTTTAACATATAATTATTATTATACCTGGTATTATTAGATTATTATTAATATATGATTATTTCTATGTACGCTGCAGATATATAGAAATAATCCAACAAGCCTATTATTGTGGTGGTTTTGAAATATCACGCGTGACCATGACGTACCTACATACATACATACATATATATGTATGTATGTCGAGTGCTTATAGCATCTTTATATTGGACTATCGGCCTACGAGCGGCCGCGCCCGCTTTATCTGATTATAATATTATAGTCAAATTATACAAAATCTATACATAAATTGTAGCCTATGTGTAATTCTGATAAATACGCTATACTACTGCAAAGTTTCATCTAAGTAGTTCGGTAGTTTTTACTTGAAAGTTATATTCTTTCACATTTATATTATTAGTAGAATATATTAATGTCTACACTATATATAATAAAAATTTATTAATTTTGTACCACAAAATAATCGCCAATATTAATTCAAGTTTCTAGGTTTACGACTTTATAACGACGCGCTAACCAGTGAAATATGCGTCGGGTATGTGTCGCGCTATATTGTATTAGTGCCGGCTTGTTCAGAAAAATGTTTTTTTCTTTTTTTTCCTTTAGCTTTTCAATTGGGGTTAATTAGTTTAGTAGAATATTAGACGTTTTCATTTCTTAAATTATATGAATATTTATTAAATTTTCTTATAATTGCATTTATTGTAATTGATTAAACAAAAGTTTTATCAATTACAATAAAACAAAGGGGAATGGAGTGTCTGAACACTAGGTTCCCTATGCCTACCCTGCTGTGTGCGGGATACAGCGTGAAGCTAAAAAAAATATGTTTCACCTATTGTTGAAATGACAGTATTAATTATTACTATTATGCATAACCTCAGCTAAAATCTTGCATTACTACAATTTTGTACCTGGTGGTGGTGCATTCGACAAGTCCACCTTATTGTGTATACGTGTATGTACCTCACATGCTCTTGACAAGTTTCTTAAGCATACCGTATACTTGGGGTTTTTGAATCTATAATAATTTTTTTTAGCGGAGAATGGAGAGTTCAGTAATAGTCTAAATAGAGAAAGAATGACATGTTAAGACACCTTTGTATATATAAAAATATATTTACATGTTAAAAATTAACAATTATGGAAAATTTATATAAATTTGAACGTAGCGTTATTCGAACCCTCGCAATTGGAAACCGTCTAAGTTCTTTGACCATTAAGCTATACGCTCCTATTAAAGTTAGTCAAAATTTTTAAACAATTTTTAATTATGTTTTCATATAACAATATGCAGCATCTTTATAAGGCGATTTATGGAGATCATTTGGGAAGAGAGAATAATTTTTTAAGCATTTTTTAAAGTGTTATTCCACACTTAGGAAAGAAAAATACTTATTTAGAAAACGTATAAAAATTTGAACGTAGCGGGACTCGACCCGCGCCTCCTGGAAACCGACCAGGCTTCCAGGAGGCGCAGGTTCGAGTCTCGCTACGTTCAAATTTTTATACGTTTTCTAAATAAGTAAGAGAGAATAATAATAATAAAAAAAATATTATACTGCAGCAGTTTTCTATTTATAGAAATTTATATGCAATTCATGCTCCAGCCAGGTACAAAGGGATGTGTAGAGGTCGTAGATACTAATATTTTAGGTCAACTTGTGGACTATCGTAATTTTCGGGGTCTAATCTTCCTCTTAATCCTACCTACAGGGATTTTGGACGTCTTAAGGTCTTGTGTCTATTTACTAGCATATTGTGTTTTCAGTAATGGATATTGTATGAGTTAGCTTGTATAATATTTTAACCCTGAATGCTACGTTTATACATATATAAATATATGACTGCTTCACGTATAGATGCATTTTTAGGGTTCCATAGTCAAATGGCAGAAATAGAACCCTTGTAATTTTGTCATGTCAGTCTGTGTGGCTTGAAAGATATGGAATGATTCTGTAAAAATAACTTTCGGTCGAATTGAGAACATCCTCCTCCTTTTTGAAGTCGTTTATTGCTTTTTTAAATGAGGCCAGTCGTGGCGCAGGGGCACAAAATGTGACTGAAAAAACCACTGGTTGTGTCGAGGCAAAGCGCGGCGTTGAATTCCGCCGCTTAACACGCAATGTCTCCAGAACTCGGCGGAAAGTGAGGAACGGAGTGTCTTAGCACTAGGTTCCCTCTGTCTACCCTGCTGTGTGCGGGATACAGCGTGAATCTGGTTTTTTTATTTCCTGCTACGGAATTCTTCGTAGGCGAGTCAAACTCGCTCTTGGCCGGTTTTATATTTTAATTTAACTACAAAAGCAATATCATTAGAAATTAAAACTTGAAATATTTTTAATTACCTCTTAAATTTTAACTTATCATATAATATATTTTATTTATTACATTACGCTGTTTTTTATTAAAATTATAAAAGTGCAGAACTAATTATGAAAAAGAACTGGTCGATTGTGAATGAGATCTATATTATTATGTGATTGATATTTTTTTTTGAGATCTAGTAACAAATACAGCATTGTCCAAAAAAAATAATTTTAATATTGTAAGAAAGAAGAACGATGGATGTCGAGAGAGGCTCAAGCCCCTATAAAAACATTTTCTTTTATAAAATCTTTTGTTTTTTTTTTATTCTTATAATATTAATTAAAAAAATAAATAAAATGTGAACTCTTTAAGTGTGGGGTAGATAAAGCGCTACGATGAATAACTCCACTAAGCAAACACTGTCGCAAAGTGGGAAAATTGATTGTGTCAACACTAGATTCTCTTCGATTTTCTAATTCTATCTTGGTACATTAGAATATATAAATAATATTATTGCACCTTTCAACCGACCAGTGCACGTTTCACCTTACAAGTCAACTATCGAGGTCGAAGTTGTAGATTAGGGAAACTTCGGCAGACTTCAGTAAACTTGAACCGGTGAAAATGAAAACAATGCAGATAAAGGAAAACTGAAATTGGTTTATTTCAGACAGACCACGATACATGATGTAGTGCTTTATTATCTGCAGGTCTGAAGCTAAAGCCTTAGTTATCTATTCTATTCTTTGTCTCTATTTGTAATTCTTTATTTCTAATTTTCTTTGGTTGACTGGAGGAGATTTAATACAGTTGAATTCAAGGCATCGTGGTGCAGCTGTACGGCGTCTCACTATAAATGCAACGGTTGCTTATTCGATTTCAATTCGGGGAATGAAGAAGAATTAGATTTTTTATTTCTTCGCTCTGTTAACAAGACAAAGCGCGGCGTTGAATTTCATCACTTAATACGATATGTTTTGAAAATTAGGCGGTAAATTAATTCTTAGTTTAATTATCATTTTCTTATTTTCTTTCGTTCCTTTCTTATATTTTTGGAAAATGTAAAAACAATTCATTGTCATGTCTTCGAGGCACAGAGGGGTTGCATCTCGGCTGTAAAATTGATGTTTGCGCGATCAAATCTCACTCGAAAGAATTATTTCTTTTCATTTCTTCAGGACAGAGAAGAGACAATAACAGAACAGGCAGAACAGTGTTTTGACCTTAGAATTTCTCAGCATTCTCCGCTACATATATGCCAAAGAGAGAAGTGTGACGCTAAGCATAACATAAAAAAATTACAATCAGGCATTCCTACCAATAATCCATGCACATGTCCTTCCTATTTCGTAACCAATTTCCATCCTATCAAGGAAAAATTAAATCCAACGTAATCGACCAGACCAGTCCAGACCAGACCAGACCAGGGTCCCTCACAGGCTACCTAATTCAGATTGCATTTTGCGGCGCGTCTAAACGGAATATTGAATGAGTTTATAATGATTTGCATCTAGTTAACGGTCTCGTACTTTGCCGCTTAGA
>JAJHJA010001075.1:0-67725 GCA_021202915.1 Heliconius himera
TAGTTGAAATTTAAACAATTTACCTAAATCTACGGCGTCATAGTTTCCTAAAGTAATGTATATCGACACTATAAAGGGAATCAAAATTAATAGCGCACTTCCGATTGACCGAGAATTATGAAATTTAGCAGCTAGCATCTACAGGTAGAAATAGTTCAGGGAAAAAACTATAAATTTGTCGTTAAATCGTAAAAAATATGGATGGCAAATTTCAGAAAAAGCTCGAAACCTTCAAAATATGTACGAAACCGCGGGCAAGCTCGAATTGCGATTGCCTAGTTTTTTTATAAAATTAATGTCAATATAAATTAATTTACGTTTCCTCTGCAAGATGCGAGTCTTGTCTGAGATTAATCTTCTTACTTTTTTTTCATTATAAGGGAACTCAATTATAACCGGAACTGGAAGGTCAAATACATAAATAATATGTAAATATTAATTTTGTCTAATAATTACAAAGCACGAATAGAAATTTCATATATCAGTTGCAGCATAATTGAAAAACATGATGTATTAGTTTATGCTGGTTATAGACATTGGATTGTAATTATTGCGACAGTGTGCCATATATAGTGCACTCTCGTTCTATGCATATTATATTTTTATATAACGTGTACACATTAAAATTGCAAATGTTATTACGGTTCACTTTAACATCCTGAAGCCGAGTGCTAGATTTCAGAATCGTAAAATCTATTTTCATAATATAATATGATAAAAAAATTATGTATTGGGATTGTATGTATGTGTGGTTTTTTAGTGGTCAGAACACTTAGACGGTTATCAAGAGGCGCGGGTTCAAATCTCGCTACGTTCAATTTTTATACGTTTTTTAAAAAAGTAATTATATGTGTTATAGTTTGCCATAACTGGTTAGGGAAAAATAATAAGAAAATCATATTTTAATTTCTTACTAAAGAATGTGTGCTGTTTTACTCACTTAACGCCATGAATTATTTTCAAATAACTATATCGATAAGTTGTGGTATAGGATAACGTGTGACTCTAAACGACCCGCACCGCGCCTTGTTTCATTACCAGGGCGAAAAAATAATATTAAAAATTTCATTTCCTCGAGTGGATTAATCCGGTTTCCACCCAAATCCGTCACATTAGACATTCGATTAATAGACTCTGCGTCAAGATGGCCTATATAATTTGACTTGAGCTTCTTTACTATTATCAATGTTTATAATAAAATTATTAAATGCCGCGCCATGCCAAACACCATACACCAGAGCGAAGAAATAAAAATATACATTTAAATATATATTCCATTTCCTCGTGTGGGGATCGAATCCAATACCAGTCTCGTTTACAATCACACACTTATACCCCTTCGCCACGACTGGCCTCATTAAAAAATAAAAAAATATTATATTAAAAATAAATTATTTAAAAATATTCCAAAGTGAACTACTACTCCCTTTAGATCATTTTTACTATAATCTCTTTTGGTATACAAAACTGATGTAAAGTCAATGCTAATCACTTCGTATAGGGATATAAAAACATTGACTTTTTTTATTTTGATTTCTTTTATTTAAGTTTACTGTATATATTTTTATATATTTATGCTATATCATAAAATACATTGATAGTTTCATCTTATATAATTTTTCGCTGAATACCATGAGGAACTATTGTGACTTCAAGCCGTTTTCATTTCGAATAAACTTGGCCATAGTTCAAGTACGTAAAAGTCAACATATTTTACCTATTCAAAATCTGTAAGGCTTGGTCAGGAGAAATGGTAAAAATTCTTTCATTTTTGCTTTGAAAATATTGGTTGAATTCCAAATAGCATTTTAACAAAACAGTTAAGGTTCTATTATATTGTATATTGAAAATTTAATGTTCGTTAATGTACATTGTAATAATCGTCGTCAGTGGCACAGTGCGTGACTATAACCGCATTGGTCGTGGGTTCGATTCTCACTTGGGGGAATGAATTATTTAATATATACACATTTTTCGTTCTTGTAACAAGACAAAGCGCTGCGTTGAGTTCTACCACTCAACAGGCATTGTTTCGAAAAAATAGTGAAAAGTGTTATCTACATACTAAATATCAGACTCTTAAAAATATTTTATTGAACACGTGTTTCGTGGTTTTTTTAGGATTCACCCCTAAGAGTGCAAATAAGCGGGCGAAGCTGGGCGCGCCCACTAGTATAAAAAAAATGTTTGAACACAATAACTTGGGTTTTTATAAGACTGCTAATCTACTAGTTTTCTTGTTCAAGTTGAAATTCCAGGACGCCCCCTGTACTTAGGCCTCCCCTGCACTTGCTGGCCAACATATTAATTTTCGAGCCCAATAGTTTCATCCAGGCTTTGTCAAGTCCAATAGTGTCATCTGGGCTTTGTTTGGATCACTCAGTAACGATAGAGTTTTATATAATATATTTAAAAAAACAATATTCAAAATATTCTCTATTCAAATAGACTTTTACAAGCACTTTCGAATCTTCAAATGAACACAAAGCTACCACCGCACAGTGGGACCAAACTTATTCATAAATCTGTAATTTATTTATTTCTCATCATACACGTTGAAATTTTACGAAATATATACTAGGATATATTTGCTATCAATGACATAAAAAATATATTAATAAAAGTCATTGGTTATTAAATAAAAAAAAATCAAAGTTAGAGATCATCATAAATGTCAGATAAAGGAACTAACTCATTGAAGTCAATACAGCTTGCAGCTTCAGGAGCAATAAATTTAGACAATGTCAATCACCCACTTTTTAACCCTTGTAGAAGATAGCCTGACAATAATTTACTAATCAGAAAAGCATAAGCTTAAGAAAGATCCTGAATCAAGCGCTTTAAAAGAAGGCAATCCTCGTAAAAAGAATAACAAATTTTCGCTGCCTTGTTGACTATGAACTATATTTTTTAACGTGTTATGCATCTTTTAACTGTATTTGAGTTTTTTGAACAGATTGATAAAAGATTTTACATATTATTTATAAATATGTAAAAATATTTCTCTATATATATATCTGTGGTATAGATACATTTTGACACAAAGTCCTACATTACAAACATATTAATTGCATTTTGACGTGAATACGTCTATAAATTTGCTAACATACGGGGGCAATCCAAAAAATGTAAAGATAACAAAATTGGAGAATAAATTTGGCCTTGTAGTTTCATATCCATACTCTACATCTAAGATAAAATGATGCCACTGATTAGCTAAAGAATCATTAGAACAGAACAGTGAAGCATTGGGCACGGTGGAGAGGGAAGAGACGCCATTTTGAGGTTATTTTGCTGCGTATCGAAATTTTAATTATTTGAACTTCGAAATAAATAGTTTTTTATTAAAATAATTAGTCAGTTTCAACATAGATTTTTAAAATAAACTGCGAAAAGAAATTGTGTCCATAATGTACTAATATTATTTGGAACATGCGATGTTGAAATGAATGGAATAATAGAAGTGTTTGCTCAATGAGGTGAATATACATTTCGGCCTAAACAAAGACAAGTGAACGTTCCGGATGTAAACAATTACTGTACAGTAAACTGTACCTGTATATAATTGTAAATTTTCACAAATCAAGTATAATGTAATTTGTTTCTTGTGTTTTATGCTTCCATTATTTTGAATTACATTTGCACGTATTTTGGCCTAAAAAAATAAATTTTGACAGTCATTTTTAGGGGATCGTAATGCTGCACATCATCTAACTGGACCACCACACATACCACACCACATTACAAAAATATTTTACACAAAATGTCTTCTGAATAGAATTTTTCACCAGAATCATCTTATGTAGTCAGGGGTATCTTAAACGCCCCATCACAAATAACCCTCGAGCGGGCAAAATTATAATTTTAAATATTTTTCAATATTCAAGAAATGTAACGTTACGTACACGGGCAAAACAGTCTGGGTTAGCACAGTGCAACAGCTGCAAAATACTGTAAGTTATTATTCTATAGATATTATTTAAATTTAGATTTTATAGAAAACCTTCAAAGTGGTATGGGTTACCAAAAATACACAAAAAAGATGTACCTCTTCGACCAATAGTCAGCCAAATCGATATTTTGTCGTATAAGCTGCTGTTAACCGCTATTAACCAGTATACCCATTAAGGAATGCATCAGGGTTGTCAAGAGGAAGCCAGAGGATAACAATATGCCTTTAGAATATCTTGAACTTTTAGAGCATTGCCTCATATCTGGATATCTAATGTTCAATAAAGAATTCTATCTACAAATAGGTTTGCTTATGTCCCTGGTAATAGCAGATATATACATGGGGGACTTTGAGGAGATGGTTCTTAGCTCTGCACCCTGTCTGTCTACGATATATAAGCGGTACGTAGATGACACTTTTAAAATTTTACCTACGGACAATATTTATATATACCTAAACTACCTCAATTCTATTAATGATAATATTAAATTCACAATAGAATTACAAAATAATTCCTTAGCTTTCCTTGGTGTTTTAGTCATAAGAAATCCCAATAGCACAATAGGCCACACAGTATATAGGAAACCCACGCACGTCAATAGATACCTCAATGGTGAATCTCACCACCACCCTACGCAGTTCTTTATCGTTGGCAAATCTTTGTTTCAGAGAGCCCACCACTTCTGCGACACTGAACTCCTAGGGGGACGAGGTTCGTCAGGTGAAGAATGCCCTCCATCAGAACAAACTGCCAGTTCCCCGCCAGCGTTGTCACAGTAGAGAAACAGCCGCACTTCTACTATATGTGAAGGGGGTTACAGACAGGATTGGCAACATATTAAGAAGAGCTACCATAAAAAACATATCCAAGCCTAACAAGAAAGTAATATTCCTTTACAGAGTGCTAGTGTAAGCAAACTAGTTTGTGATTGTGGCTTATCATACATCGGTCAAACAAATACAAAAACATCCTAATTTCTGGAATATTTTCATTTGCCTCGCTCTGGTAAGCAGACAAAGCGCTGCATTGAATTCTGCCTCACTGCCTCAATGCCTCCAGAATTATGCGGAAAGTGGAGAATCGAAGTTTCTTTATAGGAACAGTGTGGAGTGTGCAGTGTGGAGTATCTTAAACTAGGTTTCCAGATTCCCTCTACTTGCTCTATGTGCGGGATACAGCACGAAGCTAAAAAAGATTTATTAAAAAAATGCGAAAAAACTTTTATTAAAAAGAAATAGTTAGTGTTGAAAATGCTGATAGCGGCTTTATCTGCACGTATTTCTGGTTAGCCTTTACAAATTTAGAACATTCAAAATATGTTCAATTTTATGTAGTTGAACTCACGCCAAGCTTATTCGTAGTTAATAGTTCTTCCATGTGGTTCGAAGTTACACTACCGATGCTATTATAGCCTTCACAGCGTATTGGACGCTTCTAGCGTTGCGTTTAATATGCTGTGAATAAATTATTCATTCAGTAAGTATGTGAATTATAATAAAATTATTTATGTATGAATTATTGATAAGTGGTGTCGAGTAAAGTATACGAATTGTTTACACTATATAAATTTTCGATTAGAAAATTATTTCCTTTTGGAACATTACCAATCCATTACACTTTTATCAGAGGGGAACCTAGTATTGAGACATTCCGTTCCCCTGTTTCCGCCGATTTTTTCGGGCCATTGCGTATAAAGTGGCGGAATTCAATGTCACACTCAATATTAATATTAGTAAATAACATAAATTAAGTATTGATTATGATAGAGTCGAATAAAACGGACTTATGAGTGATGACTATAAGTAATTTATTTTTATCATCATCTAAATAACAAATTATTTTGTCATATATCACATATAAAATTAAATACAAATCACAGTTTCCCGTCCCATTAATGTTCAATGTGTTAAGTCATCCATCTAAATATATTGGATATAACAATATTCAACTATAATTACATATTCATTGTTACTAGCGCACTATATTATGTATATATTGATTTTAATTTCCCTTTATGGATATCGTACTTTAAAAGGTAAAACCGTTCCGGTTTTACCTTTTAAATTGTGTTCATTTTGGAGTACGAGACTGTAGACCTGAATATTTGATATTAATTTCAATTTAATATCTCCACGCGGTCTTCAGATAAATCGTCTTGACAGACGGACAACAAAATGATCTTATAAGGATTCCTTTTTTCCTTAAGAGGTACCCAACCCTAAAAATCACAAGTGCAAACCCAATAGTCAGATTGTATTTGCCAATTTTCTTTAAGAATATGCCTTGCCTAAAATATTACAAATTCCTAAATATCTGCTAAACCACTGAAAATCGCTGAACATACAAAGGGGTGAAATGGATAGGTACCGATGCCCCCTACCCATGGTGGTCACCATTGACCCATCAATCGAGCCTACCCTCAATCACTCTTAAGCATAGACCTATAGGCATATTGTATATATATTAGGGTGGGCCAAAAAATTTTTTTTATTGACACCGAAAAAATAGGTCTGTTAAAAGAGCAGCTCTTCGCTTTTATGTGAAGAGGTATCTCATAGCGATTTTCGATTTCTCATATAAATAACAAGGAAAATGTTGTACATTTTTCATTTGAAATTTTGTTACGATTAAACTAATAGTATCGGTATAAAACCAATATACGAGTATATTCTTGTAGGAAATTAAACGATCTACAAAAAAGGTCTTATATGTTTTTGCTAATTTGTTTCATTTAAAAATTATTCAAAATTAAATTTGAACCTGAAATGACACATGAATACTTCCACAATTTTAACATGAAGTTTATCGTATTATTTGGTATATATATATATATATATATATATATATATTTATAGTAACTATTTATATTTATCTATGGCTGTGCTTAAAGTGTTATTATGCTGTTGTTAGTGTTTATTTTTTTTAACATTTATAATTAGCAGAGCAGAAAATATACATACAAAGTAGCTAAGCGCTTGTGACCTAATTTCGTTCGGCTCATTCACTCGCACTCATTTACTTTACATTTTAATCCCACTCGGAGCTTAACATTCTATTTATTTTTATACATTTGTACAATTTTCATGTTTTTCTTATTATTAATGTCTCAACCTCTTTTCATTGCTTTTTTTTAATTATACATGTTTACACATTGAATTTTTTTAGGAATTTCTTAACTAAAGTGGTTCAGGGCAATTTAAAAGAATCAAGTATGTAATTAATACAGACAAGTTCTTGGTTTCGGTTTTAAAATTTTAAACTATTGTGGAAAGGAAATCTAGTTAACGAAGTCACTTTAAATTGCATGGCGTACAAAGTTGAATAAATGCAAAGTTCGCCTTAGTCACCCCACTTGTAATAACTTGTTAAATAAAGCAAACGTAACTTTCAAATTTATACAGCTTTTATAGTGAATCTTGGCGAAACTACGAGGCGGCCCGTATGAAAATAACATTCATACAATATTATATAAAATATAATTTAGGTACTGTATTTGGAAATTTAACTTTACAATTATGTAAATGTATTGAAAGAACGAACGAACGAATATTATTTAATAAAATTGCCTACACATCCTTTTCGTCTTCTAGGTATATAGTATTTTAAATAATAATAAACTGAGGATACAATTAATTACCCGACACTTTATTAAGTCAGCGTAGCCATTAGTGCGTAAATTTACTAAATTTGAACTCAATGACTTGCGTCCCCTTATATATATATATATATATATATATATATATATATATATATATATATATATATATATATATATATATATAATTGTGCTTGTAATATATATATATTACAAGCACTGTGTTTGACTGAGACAAATTTAAAAGTAATCATAAAAATAGTCAAAATATGTGTCTCTAATCGAAATACTAAAGTGGAATTTGCCTCGCTTGTTATATTCCTATTATAGTTACATTTTATGTACATCATCGCTTTATAGTTTATATGGTACTGGACGACAAAGTTAACGAGGTTCTAAGATGGACGAACTAGGTATGTTTCGTAAGCCATCATGTAAGAATAGGTTAGTTTCACTTGTAGAAAAATTAAAATCTAAATAAAATTCATCGACATTGACACTGCTCATAACGTCTTTATTTATTATTTTTATAATAATTGTGCGGGCGGACGAGTATGAAATTAGTTTTTTTAAATTTTTCGTTCTATGACATTAGAGGTATATCTACTTTTAAATCTACATAATATACGAACCCCTATGGAAATGTGTGACTCGTAACAGATCCGCCTTGTAATATGAATACCTAACTAATTAAGAAACTATTGTCTTGCTCCAAAATCCATTTATTAGGTCATTAATTATACAAAGCCAAACAATATATAAATACCACAAATACACGTTATAAGTGTAATAGCACAATAAAATCAATAAATGAGTCCAGATATCGACTAGAAAACCCTTTTTGCTGATAATCCACTTTGGTACATGAGTAAGCCCCCTTGAGGGATTATGACGTTCAGGACTTACCGACCCCTACCACCGTGTAACTGAATTATTTCAGAGTGTACGTGGCTATTGCTTAATTAATACGAAGTTGGTATATATATATTTATTTAGCTTGACGCTGTATCCGCCGTTTTCTGGTGGTTTTGCGTGTTAAATATTTCATTTACTCGACTAGGAATAGAACCCACAACTTCTCGCGTTTACAGTCGCAGGCTCATAATATGTATTTAACTCTAGGTTCTAAACTATCGCAAAATTACTACAATACGTAAAAATAATGTTTGGAAAAATATGTTCGCGTCGTTCTTGTGCGCACAGCTTGACTCTATATATTTTTAATATTCCTAATATATAAAAAGACAAAATAATCAAGTGACACTATCGTGCTTTAGCTACTGGCTAAAATGGAAAGATGGTGGATTTAATTTCTACTAAAGGGCTTAAATTATAAATATTTATGTGTTCTTAAATATATAAACATAAGAACACAAAATATTTTGGTGCGTGTTTAATAAACATGTAACTGAATGTATATTTTATTGATATCTATGTTATGTAATGCTGGAGAAATAATATTAATAGATATTTAAATTATTGACATGAAAAAAGGAAAATTAAATTGTTTAAAAACATTTATAACTCGCATTAACACAATGTTCTAATACAGATAATGAGAATACATAGATAGAATATTATTACACAAATGTTACAAATGAATAAAAATTCAAATAGTTCCCCAGCTTCCGGTTTCGAAAAGTATTAAATAAGGCCATTGCAGACTCACGTCTCCGAACAACGTGTATAATATTTCAATATAACTGCCACGTTTTTATTCGCTTTGTAAGAAAATAAAAATAAAAACAAAAGTATGCTGCTTCGTGGCTTCTTAGCCATTTATTAAATGCAAAAATATTTTCAGTGTCTTCAGAATGTTTGCGTATGGTTACAAAATAAGTGCTGTTGTGAAAAAAGTTGAGAGCATTGTACTAGGTATATTATAGTCTATATTGCATGGTTAAGGTTTTAATCTAATCCTAGGGTGGACATAAAGTAAAATAACAAAGAAGTTTTTGTTTTTAATTTTTTAAATCCTAGAATTAACTATTCTTCTAGCGACAACATTATGCCCAACATCGATGAAAACGCAAGACGCCTTATAAACAAAAATATTAAAAGTATATAGAGTGAAGTTGTGCGCACAAGAACGACGCAAACATTGTTTTCCAATCGTTATTTTTCCGTATTGTATTATAGATAGTTTAGAACCTAGAGTTAAATACATATTATGAGCCTGCGACTGTAAACGCGAGAAGTTGTAGGTTTTATTCCTAGTCGAAATGAAATATTTAATATTTTCATGTCCGTTCCGTTCCATTCAACGTCAATTTCTGCCATTTAACACGCAAAACCACCAGTAAACGGCGGACACAGCGTGAAGCTAAATAAATATATATACCAACTTCGTATTAATTAAGCAATAACCACGTACACTCTGAAATAATTCAGTTACACGGTGGTAGGGGTCGGTAAGTCCTGAACGTCATAATCCCTCAAGGGGGCTTACTCATGTACCAAAGTGGATTATCAGCAAAAAGGGTTTCCTAGTCGATATCTGGACTTATTTATTGATTTTATTGTGCTATTACACTTATGACGTGTATTTGTGGTATCTATATATTGTTTGGCTTTGTATAATTAATGACCTGATAAATGGATTTTGGAGCAAGCCAATTGTTTCTTAATTAGTTAGGTACTCATATTAGACGGACCTGCTACGAGTCACACATTTCCATAGGGTTTCGCATATTATGTAGATTCAAAAGTAGATAAGCCTCTAATGTCATAGGAAAATTTAAAAAAACAACTCGCTGCTTTCGTTTGCAATGTTAAATAAGATTTTTTAAAACAAATTTTATAAAAGAAATGAAGAAGTGTGTAAAGATATAATTTTAAAGATATGGGTAATATGTTTACTGATCTAGTCAAATTTTGTAAAGTCATACCTATATTTAAGTCGGGTAGTACCTACATCTATACCAATAATTTTCGATCTATATCTGCAGTATCCTCATTAAGTAAAATTTAAAAATATATATTATATATTTTAAACCATTTACGTCTCCTGTTCTAAACAAACGACACCATCTAAAATGTTTTCGTTAAAAGTATGTTATTTATCACGGCAAATAGTTCTTTAAATATATAATAGAGAGTTATAATTTTGTACCAAAATATTTTAAAAAATGTGCGAATATTTTGCATGCTCAGGTAAAGATTAGTAGGATGTTCTTGGCACGTTATGTGACTTATCCAAGACATTTTGTTGTGTACAATACTCAACCACTATGGCATAGAAGGATGTACACTCAACCTTATGGCCTCTTAAATTGTTAACAGGTTTCGGAGAGTTAATGTGGATGACAAGACATCTCCTGAGTAACTAATAAGCATGCGGGTTCCACAGGGGTCTATATGTGGTCCTTCCTCTTTTTGATACAAATGAATTATTTACCATTGAACCATGCAAAGGACCATGTGCGTGTATTGTTTACAGAGGATACTTCCTTGTTTTCATCATATTTATCATAAATTAATATTGTTAGTTGTCATTGACTCCAAATAAAAGCAAGGACCTCATATTAATAGATTAAAGCATAGATTTAGCTCAGCAGCTTTCGCAGTTACTAAAAATAGATTCTTAACTAACATAAAAACGGCTCACGTTGCTTACTTTACCTACTTTCATAGTAATAATACTATGAAAGTAGCTAAAGAGGACATAATAATACGTCCTATGGAATTTAACTTTGAATGGAATTTTGAATACTTTGTAAATTTACATACATACGTACATATATTTTTATTGAAGTCTTTTTTACGCAGAGGTAATAATAGTGTAATAAAATATATACTAATTTCAAAAAAGAAGACGTAATACCAATATCATGATGTCTTCTACTTTTATAAAAAATATTTTTAATATATTAAAAATTAAATGTCCTTCTGGTTTGCACTAACAAAATGACTTCGTACTAAACTGTTTATAAAAGTTATTATTAAATTTATCATTACTATATTATAATACACATATACTACATACAAGATGATTTACAAACATTTTAATGATAATGTCGTAAAGATGTCATAAATTATACAACATGTGGTTTCTGAAATTTACTACGGCATGACGGCTTCGAAGTTATCGTCTTATAACTTCCATTCACTACACTAGAGTGGCTATGATTTGCTATGGACATTTTACATACAAATGATATTTCCTATACAAATCTTGTCATTATCATTTTGTTTTATCATATAAACATTACAAATAGGGATATATAGTATTAAACTAAATGGTCGTGAAAACTTAAGCTGAAGATTAAAATAATGACAATAGATCATTTTTTATCATAAAATTTAAGCAGCCTTTGCCTTTGAGAAGTATGTTCAGTAGAGATGGAAGATATGAGAAACGTGGGAAGAAGAATGAAAGAAAGATGAATCCTGTGGAGATGCAATCTCTTCGTAGGATATAAGGAGTCAGCTTAGCTGATCGAATCCGCAATGAAGAGATACACAGAATGGCAGGTACTAGCGAGGATGTCATGGTCACAGAAGAAAGTACTCAGCTGGTTTGGACACGTCGAACCAATGAGTGATGAAATAAGGGCAAAAAAGCTTTATAACGGAAAAGTGTAAGAGAGACCTCGGTTGACCTTCGAAAACACACGTTAAAAGCATGAGGACCCCGAAGGGCATGTATGAAGAGGTTGATGACAGTGGACGAGGCAAAAGAGATATGCAGAGAGAGTAGCGTTTGGCGCTCCATTCTCTCTAACTATGCCGCTAGCGATACAGCGTGAAACTTTAGTTAAGTTTTAGTATAGTTTAAAGTGTAAGTATTGAAATTTTCGGTGGCTCTTTTCAATACAATAACATTCAAAGTTATACGTCAAATTGACAAATTTTATAATTTTATTTATATTAATGATTCATAAGATTGTATAAATCTACATAGAAAAAGTACAGTGCATTTTTATCATATTAATTATAAAAATAAATAAAACTATTCCAGAAAATTCAAAATCATGGTCGTTAAAATTTCATAAGCGATTACATCTAGTAGTACTTAAGCATAATATAATATTAAACTACTAACCAAGATAGAAAATTATGTTAAATAAAATTATTTTAATATATTTTTAAATTCTTTATAATCAATTGAAACATAATTTATAATTTAGAGTAAGAATTCCTTTCTGCGTATTGCAGGTGTAAAGAAGGTATACATCACATTTACGCATACTTTTCAGTATCATTGTGTGTTACATTGAGGAACTTTACCGCATTTTGCTTAACCAAGCTATGTAGACCAAAACTATGTAGCAAAAGTAATTTTCATCAAGCACAAATTGAAACCAAATGAAAAGCTTTAATTCAATGTGGTTTACATTCGATTGGTTTTAATTTGTTTCTATTTAGACGAAATGCGACCACAATATTTGTCGAAAATTATAAAACTGCAGTAATATATAATATGGAAAAATTACATTTTATTATATTAATAATTTATATCGTCCATAGGGTCTAGCCTTCTTACTGGCTTCAAAAAGGAGAAGTTACGTGATTTTTTTTTGTTCGATACGTAATAATTGCCATTTGGTCCCATAAAAGTTTTATTCAGCTTGGCCTAGCTTTTTTTTTATGAGAATTTCTGTTAACTTGGACGGTGTAAATGTCATAATACTTTGTACTTATAAACTATTGATTCGATTTTCGTGATTCTTTTTTTGTTCAATGGTAGTTACTTGTTATTTGATATCCTAAAAAAATATTTAGATAATATTAATTTTACGAGTTCTGTTTGATTTTTTCAGGTTTTTTTAGATGTTTTCACCTAAATTGACTTCATTTATTAAACATATCCCTGTGTAGGTATAAGGTGGATCGGTCTTAGACTGTCTGTCTGTATATTGGACTAGTGGCCCACTCGCGGCTGCGCCCGTATACCACCATGATAATTATATGCTACATTTGCCAATGGATTGATATATTCAATCATGAAGAGCTACGTGTCTGCTTGAGAGGATATCATCGGCGGCAAGGGTGGCCCCTACGGTACTCCAGCCTAGGTTTGCCGCCGTAAAGAGAGCGTGCAATATTAGAATTTTACATTTTCTCGAAAAGTATACATTCATAAAATTTCCTTGATGATGGAATTATTTTCGCTCCTAAGTTTCAATATCCATGTGAAATATAAAACGTTGAAATATTAATTTTCAATTATTTTTTGTTATAAGATATACAGTGTGGTACTGTACGGTGTGAACTCTTTTTTAGGACTAATAAAATAAAATATTTTTGTCATAGAATAAATTTGTAGCGTACGTGCTTAAAACAATTCGATGGCATTCAATTTTTTTTTTTTTGTTATTTAAGGCTTAATAATATTTACATCGTAATGTTAGACGACGATACGTATAGCCTATAACACTCCTGAGAAATGTAGCTTTCATACAAAAAAAGTAAATCGGACTAGGAGATCCAGAGATCTTAGCGTTTAAACAAACAAACTCTTCCACTTCATTATATTACTAGCTTCAGGTGGGATTGTTGGTGGAAACTAGTCTTTGACTTAAGATAGAGATTAAAACTACAAATAAGAATTTGATTACAGTAATTTATCATTATTAATTTAAGATATTTATAATATTAAATTTTATTTTATTCAGGCGTTGGCAACGACTTCGGCAAGTAGGTAGCACATACTAATAATAATAGTATTGTATATTAATTAACATTAAAGGTAGTTTGTAAAGTAAAGCTATATTTGCACAAAAATTATTGTAAATTAATATTGATTAAGTTATTTTATGTTTTTTAGTCCTTGAAGATGGCTCTTTTTAATTTAGTTTTTTTATAGATTTTTAATATTAACTTATATTTTATATACGATAGATCACTGTGTTATATATGTCTGTGTATTGAGGCATAAAAAATATTTTTTCTGGACTTTTGTAGTTCATTGTTCTATTTTCGCTTTATTGTAGCAATAACTTATAAAATAACAAACACTTAAATCGTATGTTGTATTGATTTTAAGCTAACTGCCTCTCATCATTTTATTTGCGCGGCTCAGGACCTCCCTTGCCATGCTACTAACATACATCAATGCTTACAAAATAATATATATTTTTTAAATTTCATAATAATTAAAGACAGTCGTGGCGCAGTGGCATAAGTGTGTGACTGTAAACGCGACTGATTGTGGGGTTTTCTTCACTCTGGTGTCGAGACAAAGCGCGGCGTTGAAATCCGCCTCTCAACACGCAATGCCTTGGGAATTCGGCGAAAAGTGGGAAACGGAGTGCCTTAATACTAGGTTATCTCTGCCTACCCTGCTGTGTACGGTATACAGGGTGAAGCTGATAAAAAATTGATTGCCCAATTTTCCTATAACGAATGAATAGTTTTCATTTTCTATAGCACGAGTAAAATTCACTCTTGATTTGGATTAACATATGCTAAATATTCTTTGTTTACATAAAACTCAACGTGCATTTTCGGAATAAAGGCTGAGAAGCAAGGCGTATAAATTAGCACGAAGTGTTTTTATTTCTGAATATACATAAATGAAAATTCAAAATTGAAATAGCGTAACAATAAAAGTGAACAAAGTAAAAAAAAATACTATATTTAATTTTTGTTCCCATAAAATTATTGTATTTAAAATGATCGTCAGAAATCTCCTTGTACTGCTCCCCTACACTCCCAAAACATGTGTTTTAAGTAAAATAGCAGCGTTCTATGTCGCGTATTTCCGACTGTATTGTCTTTGTCTTTAAGTTACTCAATAATGGAAGAGTTTTATAATTATATATGTAGATTTTCTATCCTATCGTTTAAGCTCAAGCTTAATGTATGATGTACCTACATATTTAATAAGTACGTCATACTAATGAATATGATGAAATATTTACTTAAATTTACATTTCCATTTCTTCGCTCTGGTGTGGAGGCAAAGCGCGGAATTGATTTCTGCCACTCAACACGCAATACCTCCAGAATTCGGCAGAAAGTGGGGAACGGAGTGTCTTAACACTAGATTCCTTCTGCCTACCTTGCTGTGTGCAATCATAAGCTGTTCATCAAAAGCTTTATACTATCTTGATAAACACAATGCAGGCAGTACTAAGTAAACCATACGTATGTATGTAATGAGTTGTTACGAAATGTACACATTAATTAACGGGTAGCGTCGCTCAATTACGCTTAATATGGTTAAGTATTAAATTTCGTTACTCAAGCAAAGGTGTGAAATGTTTACAATACAAGCGATAACCTTATTTGTTACGGTAATGAGTTAATAAGAAAATTTCTTAGTTTTATATAGATAGATATATCTTTATGCTAGCGGCCTACCTCCAGCTTTGACCCCGTTTTGCGGTTTGTCCCCTTTAAATTTCGGGATGAAAAAAAGCCTATATTTTGCCCCATAACCTCTTATACCTTCCTGTGAAATTTCGATAAATTTTGGTTCAATTGTTTCGGAGTTAGCGGATAAACAGTAAGATACGATAGGCAGATAAAATATTTAAAATCATTTGTTTGTGTTAAGTATCGTCTGAATAACACTTTAATAAACACAGTTATTTTGAACACAGTTAGAGTTTGGTATTGAGCTGCTAGATCTTAATTCTATATTAATTCATTTGCTGAGTAAATAAGCTATAATGTTTTATTTATATGTCTAGATTGAACTGATTTTCTTATAGTTATTTTTGACTTCAGTTTGAGCTTTTTAAAATTTTCACAATTTGCACTCACTCTAGAGAGTCCTGAATACCTTTTGTTAACTGCTAATATGTTAACTGAACACTTTCATTTTATTTTTAATCATTGCAAGCCGGGGCTAGTGAAGGTAGTGAAGGTGGGAAGTAGTGGCTTCTCCTTTTCTTAGCTGCTGCAAGTTTACATGACAACGATGATTATAAATGTAGCAAATGATATTGCGAGCAGCAACTAGTATTATAATATAACATCAGCATTATATTAAACAAATATAAAGCATGATTAACTACAGCAGTAATTTAATTAATTTAAGTAAATCTTTTTAAAATACCACAATGGCTTTAAAGGATATTTTAAAAGAGCTATAAATATTTATGATATTATTTATTAGATACAGTCGCGAAGCCGTAATACCCTGGCTGGGTGGGAATTGATGACAGTATAAATAAAGAGTTTCTGAAAATATTGTTTTATACAAAAAGATTTAAACCTTGTTTTAGCTAATTTATTTTGAAATTTCACTTTATAAATATGTTCACGACGACCAAACCAGAATTGTGATAATTACTATTTTGCATATGGATCTTGTTTAATTAATTGCGGAAAGTGGAGAACGAATTTATGTAGGCCTCTGTCCATCTAGTTTGCACCATACCTCTACGACTGACGTGGAAGTCCCGTAGACACCATGATTTTCAAATTTAAGCACAGCCTCTTTCAGTACCTGTAATAAGCTTAAGCGTCTGATAGTGTGTAGCAGGTAGTCGCAGGTAGCTCACAGGTGCATACAGGGAAAAAATGTCCACGAGACTACCGCGTCTGTGTTAAGGTAAGTGTCTACTAGACTGCCACCTCAGTAAAATGGTTATATTTTTATATTATCTCTATTTCAGATAATATATGTTTTTTCTTTATTTTTGAATTGGATTTTATTAATATAAATTATATACATTTATACTAATATTAAAAGTAATATAAATTTGTATTTTTGTTTGTAAAGAATAGCCAAAGTCTTATAAAGACTTTTCTTCTCATCATAATCGTAAAATGGAAAATGATACAGTAAATTCATTATAATTGCAGACTATAATCACACTGAAAGTAGAGTGAACAAGGTGGACAAGAATTCCCCTTTTTTTGCAGCCACAAAACAACAAATTCGTTGGTGGCCTATCTTTCGAAGAAATGCTGGACATCGCTTTGTGTTGTATTAAAGTCCTAGCAACAATGTTTTTTCTATATGTCTCTTAAATTTATTATTTAAGTGAGAGGTGATAGATTAAAAAATCAATTTATTGAATATAGCAAGATTTAGTGCTAAATGATATGAAAAACTAAAAAAATGATATACAGTGAAAGATGGTCAAAGGAGGCTTATAGCTAAAACTAGGAAGATTACAGGCAAGGATATTCCCCCCTCCACCACCAATAGGTGAGTATTTAAATTTGTTTACAAATGACAAACAACTATGTCTTATTTGTCCAAAAAAAAACGTGTCTAAATACTGTTTCTGTAATTGTTCGAAGGCAATTTTCCTTTGATAATTGTCAAAATTAGATGTAAGTAATTGTAAGAGTGTCCATATTTTGTGTTCAACTATTGAATTTATGCATATTGCCTAGACTGATTAAAATAATAGTAAATCTTCTAAATATGGAATGTTAAACATAAATAAAATTGATTTTGTAATTTTTTGTGTGTCATTAATGTGAAAGAAGATATTTTTATTAAAGTGAATAAACACTGTTTAATTTGGAAAATACACATTGTTTTCTTACTGGTTAAAAGTGTGTTTCGTTGATATGCTACTCATACTAGACCGTTAAACCTACAGCTCTAAAATTTTGCTGGAACGATATGGCGCAGTGATTACGGTGATCCCAGCGAAGTAGTTTGCTGAATAATAAATAAAAATAAATCAGCTTCACGCTGTATCCATGTGTTAGCACACAGCAGGGTAGGCAGAGGGAACCTAGTGTTAAGACATTCTGTTCCCCACTTTCTGCCGAATTCTGGAGGCATTGCGTGTTGAGTGGCAGAACTCAACGCCGCGCTTTGCCTCGACACCAAAGAAATGGAAATATAAACTTAAGTAAATATATCATCTCCTCGAGTGGGGATCGAGCCCACAACCAGTCGATTTCACAGTCACACTGTGCGCCCCTGCGTGGCGCAGCTGGCTCTTAAATGTAATTGTAATTTTTGAGTAAAAAGTCAAAATGTGTCCCATAGAGTTAAGCTGTGGAACGTTTTGAAATTCACGTGCACAGAATGAACTTCGACTCAGCTAACCTAGCGCGTGCGGGCAAAACAGAAAATTTTGCAAAATTTTCACAAATATTTCGCAAAATTTTCCGAAACATAGCTTCACTTAGAGCCATATTTATACTTATTATACCTTATTATAATATCAAATATATATGGTATATATGATATTATTTCAAAATATGCACCTAACAATATCATTAAAAAAATATTAAGTGTGAGATCAAACGAGCCAAAGTAATTAAATTGCATCTAATCACCTATTTCAAACATTGCACAATATAAATATGTAATTAAAAAAGCTCTAGTATACGACGTCAAAGAAACTAAAACGAGGTGATGTTTTAATTCCACCCACTCCTATAGCGCACAAAACACTGTATTAAAAATATTTTTCCATTACGAGCCTTAGTGCTTCTATGTGAAATGGGCAAATGTACTTCCATTTCGTGATTGTGACTTCAATTTCTACTACATTCGAGTTCAACGTTAGCTATAGCTTTATATTCTTTGGATCCAATCTGTAACTGATGACTTATACATACTTTAAGAGATGGAATTTCAAAGGTAACGTTTTTCTTTGCAATTTTTCATGTATACTTACTGTAAATTTTATTATTATGATTATATGATACTGTATTTATGTAAATTAAATTGACACTTGAAATTTTTCACTTTATTGAAAAAATTTACATGGCATTAAGGATACATTAAACAAAAGTACTATTATTGACGTATTGAATTCAAAATGTTTTCGTTATTAAACAAGGATATATATAACACATCTACCAATTTATACTGATATTTTTTTAAACTTACCTATTCTCGTTATTTATGGCACTAGCTCAATTTCAGCCTATTCTAGACCACGCCGTTGCCGTTTCGAAACTATGACGAATAGTGATACTAAAATAAATTAGTATTGTATTTGAAATATACTGTTGTTTCCAATTCTGATATATGACTATTGTTTTTTGTTCTCATCACAAGAGGATAAATAATTGTTATGAATATGATGATATACGTATAGTATTTTTTTTATTTATAGTAAGTGATATTTTAAAAATATAGAACGCAATAATTGTGTAACTGTTCAGTAGACGTTAACATTGTTAAATATATTATTCATTTATTTATTATGCTTTTGTCTTGGTCCAATTTGTATTATCTACATTATTAGTACAAAAAATACCTTTTTAGAGAAGCATATAGGGAAAAAAAAGTAAAAAAAAATATGATTACTATAAAATAAGATCTTTGATTTTCGTAATTACTAGATATTTTAAATGAAACTATAAGTATAGATTAGACGGGTAGATGAGTCTACCTGGGACCACGAACTAGGGCTTCCAATCTTGGTATTGCAAGATCCCACATCATTTTGAAATCCCGCGAGTTTAGGGATTAAGAGTGTGGAGTCCGCGGGATTTGCGGGCCTGAAAAGAAATATACACAGGAGGGAGATCTCGCGAGTGCAACAATCGCCAAAATTTTTGAAATTCCGTATTCGATCTTTTTTGTCACCATGTACCTAATTTAACAGCTTATCATTCCAGTTAATTTAGCCGTAAAAATTCTTAATTTTTATTCGTAATTATCTGGTTGAATACGCAACAAGAAGAAGAGATACCCAATGGCAGGATAATCGCGTGGATGTCAAGGTGAGAATAAAAAAGAACGTGCTTTTGTGGTTTGGGTACGTTAAGAGAATGAACGGTGAAAAAATGACAAAATATATTTATGAAGCAAGAGTGTCTGGTAACAAAAATAGGAGAGACCTCGGTTGACCTTAGATAAAATACTATAGATAATACCAGAAGAACTTATGTACTGGCATGTAAGCATGTACATATTATGAAGAATACAACTAAAGTAAATGTTGTAATCGTGTTTTCCAGAAGTGGTTAATTGTTAAGAAAAAAAATTGTCTGTTATGCCAAAGTCTGTTTTTTCTTTATTTTATTTCTATTTTCTATTATATTTAAGCCGTGCATCTTGATTGTTTTCATGCCAATAGGAATACTTAAATAAAGATAGAGTTAAGTTTGTTAAATCGTTGTATCCCGCGGGATTATAAATTTTTGGAACATGTCGGGTTTCCAAAAATATACAATATTAAATATACGCTATTAATCGGACTAAATTGTTTCATTTAAAATATTTGCTACAGATTTTAATTAAAAAATAAAACTTAAAAATAAAAAATATACTAATGAATCATTTCATTTGTACTAAATACTTGAACTCCATTTGACTAATAAATTAGTCGTATTTCGGGCAAACAAACGGAACATTCGTGCTAACGTTGTAGATAACAACCAAAATTCATCGTTCATAAACGATGAATACAGTTAAATGGTCCAACAAATTGGTTGAGTAATTTCAATAATTAAATTTCATTATTAACTAAATTCTATTTTAAATAAAACTATTTTAACCGGATTAATCGCGTATATTTTGTATGTTTATACATTTTTGGAAAAGTCCGTGGTCACGGGTAGACTGAGGTGGCATTCGTCTGTCAGTTGACATAATTATTATATCAAACTACCGCCAACGATTTCTTAATTGCCTCGCGTACTACCCTGGATTCCTGCAGAATGAGCTGATGGTATCTTGCCCTCTGGTATGGTGGGTTTGAGACTTCAATGATTTTATGAGTGGGTCCCAGGTGGTAGAAAGCTTCCAGCCGTCCTCTCTATTGAAATTAGGATGTTTTTGTATTTCAATAGCCTCGCGGATCATTCTAGGAATCTGTTTTCCTTAGCGAGGATTTGGGGTTTATCAAACCTAATGTAGTGGCTGGGTTTATCCACAGTATGCTCACACACAGTTGACTTCGATACATGCCCATTATTGATATCAGAAATGTGTTCTTTCACCCTAACACCGATGCTTCTCTTTGTTTGACCTATGTATGATAAGCCACAGTCACAGTCTAGTTTGTATACACCTGCACTCTGTAAAGGAATATTACTTTTCACTGGTCTCAAGAATTGGCTCACTTTCTTGTTAGGCTTGAATATGGTTTTTATGGAAGCTCTTCTTAAGATGTTGCCAATCCTGTCTGTAACTCCCTTCACATATGGTAGAAGTGCCGGCTGTCTCTCTACTGTGGGTGGCTTGTTGGTCCTCTGACAACCCTGGCGGGGAACTGGCAGCTTGTTCTGATGAAGGGTATTCTTCACCTGGCGAAGCTCGTCCCCTAGGTGTTCAGCATCGCAGAGGTGGTGGGCTCTCTGAAACAAAGATTTGCCAACGGTAGATAACTGTGTAGGGTGATGGTGAGATTCACCATTGAGGTATCTATTGGTGTGCGTGGGTTTCCTATAAACTGTGTGGCCTATTGTGCCATTGGGATTTCTTATGACTAAAACATCAAGAAAAGCTAGGGCAAATAATTTGCCTGTAATTCTATTGTAAATTTAATATTGTCATTAATAGAATTGAGGTGATTTAGGAATATATAAATACTGTCCGTAGGTAAAATGGTAAAAGTGTCATCTACGTACCGCTTATATATCCTAGGTAGACAGGGTGCAGAGCTAAGAGCCATCTCCTCAAAGTCCTCCATGTATATATCTGCTATTACCGGGGACACAGGCGAACCCATAGCAATGCCATCTATTTGTAAATAGAATTCTTGATTGAACATAAGATATCCAGATGTGAGGCAGTGTTCCAAAAGTTCAAGATATTCTATAGGCATATTGTTATCCTCTAGCTTCCTCTTGACAATCTTGATGCAGTCCTTGACGGGAATACTGGTGAACAGGGACTGGACATCAAAACTGACCATGGTCTCATTGTTAGCTAACTTAAGATCTTTCAGTCCGCTAACAAAATGGTAAGAGTCCCTGACATAAGATGTTGTGTGGCCACGCAGTGTAGAAAGTACTTTGGCGACATGTTGAGCCAGCTTATACGTCGGCGTATCGATTTGGCTGACTATTGGTCGAAAAGGTACATCTTTTTTGTGTATTTTTGGTAACCCATACAACTTTGGAGGTTTTACACAGCTAGGCACGAGAGATTTAATGTCAAGATGTAACGTTTTCGCGTGTTTTTTGATCAAATCGGATGTATTTTTAAGTATTTTTGTTGTAGGGTCTTTATCAACAATTTTATAAGTTTTTTGATCCGATAGCAATATTGACATTTTTTGTATATACTCGTCGGTGTCTAGTATAACCGTCGCGTTACCTTTATCGGCTTTGAGGACTGTTATATCCTCGTTTTTTTGTAGTTTACTAAGAGCCCGAGATTCATCACGAGAAAGATTTGATTTAGGTGGTTTACTACGGCGCAGTAAAGATGATATATCTTGGCGAATAGCTTCAGAATCTTCCTTCAAAATCTGGTTTTTATATAAACAGTCCTCAACGTTAGTTATTATTTAAAATGTGTAATAATCGTGAAAATCAAAGAACTTATTAACTAAATTCTAATCACAAGCTTTTATTCAACTTACCCTGTTAGTGTATGTAAAATCTTGGAAGCTCTATTTGACCTATTTCTTAGCGTCGGATTAAACTGAAGTTTGGATTACGACTTCAGTTCTGAAGCCAATAAAATTATATATAATCAGTATTGCTGTTAATCCAAAATGGCCGATGCAACAAAATGGCGGATTGCAAATTTTTGCACAACCCACCTAATATGGATATCAAATAAAAGGGATTGATCTGTAAAACACAATACGCCATGAAAAAAAAACATCTAGAAAGCCTTTTTCAAAAAGGCTTGCCTCCCGAATTCGGCAGAAAGTGGGGAACAGAGTGTCTTAACACTAGGATCCCCTTGCTGTGTGTGGGATACAGCGTGAAGCTGAATAAAAGAAAAATCTATAGTTTACTTTATAAAAGCATTGCCTGCTAAAGAGATCTATTTACTTTATAAACATAAATATAAAGTAAGATATTTTTCTAAATACATAGTACATATTTCTAATATTTAAAAACCGTTGCGTATTTTAGTATGGTAAACTTTGTAAGTGAAATTCCATCGAGTTGTACTCGTTATGAAAAATGGAAGCGTCTTAAATGCGGAGCTGGAAGGATGCCATTATTGTAAAGCATTTACTAAGCTTTCATTTCATTTCACTTAACATTGGTTTGTACAATATTTTTCTTTAGACCTCGTGCTGTTTCAATCCCCTAAGGTTTTAAAATAAAATAAGAATTTGATTTAAAATTTAAATTTAAGAATAATAGAAAACAAAAAAATAAAAATTTCTTGTCGGTCTGGCTGTATGTATGATGACGCTTATCTCCGAAATTACTGAACCGAATTACTTACAACTTCCACCAATTGATTTGTTTTAACTCAGCAAAACACTAACAGCTTGTTTCATTTAATTCTGTTCATTAACAAAAACTCAAGGCATAAGTTTGCCTGCAAATATATAACAATCCATACTTATATTATAAATTCAAGTCTCTGTCTGTCTATTTGAGTGAAATGTGACTTGTGGTTGTGGGTTCGATCCCCAGTCGAGGAAATTAAATATTTATTTAAATTTATATTTCCATTTCTTCGCTCTGGTGGCGAGGCAAAGCGCGGCGTTGAGTTCCGCCACTTAACACGCAATGCTTACAGAATTCGTCGTGGAGTGCAGGCGGAGTGTCGTAACACTAGTTCCCTTTGCTTACTCTGCCGTGTGTTAGATACAGAGTGAAGCTGATTTAATTTAGTTTATTTATTTTATTTCCACTTATTTTGCTTATTAATTTCAATTACTCAGGTATTTTTACTAATATTAAGAATTTTATTTCTCTTAATTATGTCTACTAACTTATTATTCTTTTTCAGCTTATTTCGCTAATTTCATACATATATTTAATAAATATTGCCGCGCTAGTCCGCAAATATATATTGTAATTCACTCAAAATTAAAATGAAAATTGTTTATAAATTATAACAGAGGTACTGTTGTAACTTATAACCACTTTATTATAATTACTCTTTGCATCTTATTAATTACTCGAGGGAAAAGGTGGAACGAGCACTGACGATATACCTTATTGATTGTTTTAATAAAATTTACACCTGTTTAAATTCAAACTATTATAAATTATTATATAAAGCCGAGTTTCATAATAATATCCTATAATTACCATTACAGCTTCCCATTACTTACTATGCATGCTAACAAATGTATGGATAAAACCACATACAATTTAAGAATAAAATATAAACTGAAAAAACTAAATAAATGTCATTCAATATGCCTTGAATAAAAATGAAAAAAATAATTTACAAAACCCACAGAGTCTAGTTAGCTATTTGGTATGCGTTACATACACGAAATGTGCGGGTGATCCCGCTCATTCTAATTTTGAGTCACACCTGTGCGAACAGGATCGTGACTTAACGTTAACAATGTAGGCTTTTTGACTTATACCGTTAAACTGTTATGGTCCATAATCCTTGTATTTTAAAGCCCATTCTCCCCTAAATGCCAGGCAGTATGTGATTTACTGAAGCCCGTTGGCAAACCACCAAATTGACGCAAGCGTGTAATTAAATGTACTCACGACCATCGGAATGAGATTTTAAAAGCATTGCAAGAAGTAATGGGAGTTCTCATAATAGAGAAATAAAGTAACAACAGGCTATTTCATTCCTTTAAAAGTAAATGGAAAAAATGTATTAGTATTTAATAGTTTCATTATTTTATGAAAAAAAAAGAAAGACTTAGATTTTTATTTTTAGATTCACTTGTATAAATATTAAATAATAGTTATTATGTTTAATAGTAATTTATATATAGTAATAGTGCACCTAGACCGCAATTGAAAGGAAACGTAGGTATTTTTACCGACGTATCCCATTACCAATGCTGCCTAAACGGTTCGATGTCGAGCTTAAATTATGCCGTGCTTAAGCTTTTGTACGTCTCGTAAACGTTCGTTACGTTTTGTACGTTTACTAAAGTAATATACTCGTACATTGTATTTATTTAATTCGTTTTAAAAGAAACTACATTTACGATAAACTCGTCGTCGGAAACACCTGACATGGAAATGTTACACTGTCACCATATACTGCTTATTATGACGAGGCTACAAAATGTTAATAACCAAATTCCGTTTATTAAATATGAAACGAACTTATCAAGTGAATTTTGATGATAATTATGTTGACAGTTTAATTTGACGCGATATCATATATGTATAACGCTGAGGTTAGTTGTGGTGTAAGGGCGCAAAGTGCGACTGTAAACGCGACAGGTTGTGGGTTCTATCCCCACTCGAAGAAATGAAATATTTATTTAAATTAATATTTTCATATGTTCGCTCTGGTCGATGTATAGCGCGGCGTTGGATTCCGCCACTCAACACAGAATTCGGCGGAAAGTGGGGAACGGGGTGTCTTAACACTAGCTTCCCTCTGTCTCCCCTGTCGCGTACGGGATACAGCGTGTAGAAGATTTAATTTTATTTGTTTAGTTTTTAATATATAAACCCTCCCAATCGAAAGGAAAATATAAAATAAAATAATATTAACCCTACCCTAAAAATAAATTATAAAATAACTTCGGTGCGCTACTACAATACATTAATAACAAATCGCGTCGTCAAATGATAGTGCAAATGACATATTATTTTCGAAATAAATTATACGTTAGAAAATTAACTGGATGTTTATTAATAAAATTTAGTAGATAAGTATCTATAAAAATAACTATATAAATTCCAATGTTTTCTTATATATTTTTTTTATAATTTTATTTTTATACTAGCGGCCTGCCCGCGGCTTTGCTCGCTTGAATTAGATGGTTATTCATTTAAGAAATAGAGATATTACAAACAGCCTTAATTATTAATTTATTTATTTGGATAAGTTTTCACTATATTCTTTGTAAAATAACTTATATTAGCTCCTGTACAGTTTTTAAATTAGTCACATATTTTAAGTAAATATATAATTGGTATACAGAATATACATAGAAAGCACGTTTTTAGGCATTTTTATATAATCTATGAAATAATCAATATTTTCGGTCAAGTTTAAGTCGTACTCATGACCCGAGAGTTTCGTACCAGTTTCAAGAATGGAGATACACCAAAAGAATAACTTATTAAAGTTGTCATTTTGTATCAAATTAAGTACAGATTAAAATTTGTACCTAATATTTTTTTTCTGTGACACAAATACAAAAAGTTGTCAATTTTTGAAAAATAATTTTGGAATTTTCCTTTATACGTGCCGTAAGTTTTAACTTCTTAACATATTTCGTAATTGTGTATCAACGGGATGCATAAACCCTCATAGTTTATCGTCATTTGATTGCGATGATTTAGAACATAGATTTTTTTGTGCTCTAAGGGAATATAGACTTGAACATTGAGGTATCTAACCTTTAAGCGATCTTGTACAAAATACTCTTGACAGACAGACAAACAACAAAGTTATCTTAAAAGAATTTTGAGGTGTTTTTGTACCCTAAAATACCCTTGGCACATACATACATGCAACATACAGGTGCAATAGTGCAATGCCGTTACGTGTCGCTGGTAAGTTATGAAATAATACTGCGGGATATTTATATTAACAGTGTCAGAGCATTTTTTTGACTGAAGAACCTATTCAAAACATTTCTTTGAATATTAAATCATTTTTTATCACTGTGTTAAATAATTACGAATTAAGCTAAACTGTAACGAAGGTAATTTTCGCCATCTATTGGACTTACAATTGAACTGTAACCATTCGAACATTGTTAGAAAAATACTTCTATGTTTATGTTAAATTTATTATAAGTATTGATTCACTTACACGACGTAATTTACGTTTTAGCTAATAATAACTCAACAATATGTTTTATGCGTTATAAACATTCATTATCATATGTAGTCAATAGATATCATTGCGTATGTTTCTTTTTTTTTTAAATATAAATATCTTTAAAACTTTAAGTACATTATTTTTTGAAAGAGTGTAGCAGTAACCTTTCCAAACTATTTTTTTTTATGCAAAGCGCCATCTATTTAGATGCGCCGTTTATTTAAATGCGCCATCAATTTAGGTTTAAAATTAAGGACAGTTTAAAAATGCTGTTTTTATGTTAAATTTCACCTAACATAAAATTATATTAACCGAAAACGATGTTGTGATAAAGTATTCAAATTATTGATATTCCTCCCGTCGTAATTAGTGTTTAACTCCACAGAACGTTTTTTGCGTTATCAAGATTCGTTAGTACCTACTATTAGTCAATAGATAGCGTTCTTGTATCGATTTTTTACTATCTCAAATATAAACTTCTTGAAAACTTAAATACTTATATCTTTTGATAGAGTGAAGCGATTACAATGAAATAAACACTAAAATACTACTACTAATTATCCTTTAATACCCTGGCATTTTTTTTTTTATATTTTCAATGTACAGAAACGACTTTTCTACAGATTTATTATAAGTATAGATTATAAAATCGCCGTAGCTACGCCGAAAGATTTTTTTTTCTCTTATATTTTAGATGTAAAGGCTGAGTAGAGCATCTAATTATTTATAAAATGACGAGCCACCCTTAAAATACTTCGTAAAATATCACAATATAAAAACAGCAAAAATACAAAGGGAAAAGTGAAGACCAACATTTTTGCTTATATTCATTTCGTCTATCACGTTTTGGAAAGAGCTAACTAATAACAGATAGTGAAATACATATTAAGAAAATGTAGGCCAAGCTTGTTTATATAGCCAAAAATATTTTTTAAACATACTTATAATGGGTTCTTATTGTGGGCAACATCATTCCCGACACGATGAATAATGTAACTGAAAAATAATGAGACTACGCCTAGACAGCCAGACAGCTGTCTTCTCTAGATTATATTAGCCGTTTTATTGAAGATAAACTCCCAGCACTCGCTAAGGTCAAATAATCTTAATTAAAACTAACAAGTTGTTAATGTCCTACTCAAAATATAAACTTACATTAAAGAGGGTAAGAGAGTATAGGCTGGATGAATATTAATGAAATCATTATAAAGTACTTGTACTTTGGTACGTCTGAAGATAATTAAATAGAAGATTGTAATATAATTTTACTAATTAATAAGCAACCTTTTTTGGATTGTGGCTGTCGTGGCGCAAGGACACATGCGTGTGACTGTAACGCGACGGTTGGTGGTTCGATTCCCCCTCGGGGGAATGATTTGTAATTTTTAATATTTTCATTTCTTCATTTAAGGCAAAAGCGCAGCGAATAGTAGCGCCACTCAAAATACAAGTGGGAATAGGGGATATACAATAGATATGATACTATGAGTAATTTTTTGGTTAAAAAAATTACAAAATACACAGTGTATTCAATTCTATTTTAAATTATCTCTCAAATAATAAATGGCATTTCACGATTAAAACGCAATTATTGTTATTATGAATTCGTTCTAATTTACTAGAGTAGAATGAAAAGAACTAATATTTACTTCATAAAATACGTATTTACGGCACGATTCGCGTGCAACTTGAACTTTATTCAAGCTTAATTACCTAAAGAAAACTATGATTTATTATAAAGCTTACAAACAAGTTTATTTCCAAAACAACGAATATAGATTTCAAGACTAAGGAAAATTATAAATTAAAATTTTACTTTATCTTAATCTTACTCTAGTTTTCCCGCAAAATCTGGAGATTGTTGTTATATTTAAACGACTTCTTGTTTCAAAAAGGAAAAGGTTCTATATTCGAGAACTATATACTAACTATACATATATATTAGATTGGTCCCATTCCCACCAAGAAAGGACCCGATGATGGAATCCTAGTGGAATTGAGATTCTCTAATAATAATTTGATATTTGCTTCTTATACTCATTATCTGATGACATTGTTGAGCTGATGGTTCACGATTAAAATAAAAGATAAAAATTCTCAAATAATATGTATAAACATGAATTCACCGAGAGATAACTAATTATAAAAAATAATATAAATTCTTAAAATACATTTTAGGCCTTATAGAAGAACCGAATTAAGTAATTTAGGACAAATATCTATATTTATCTATAATAAATTTATAAAATATATATATTTATCTATAATGTAAGAGACATTGAGACTCAAGTAACTAAGTGATACATCAATAGATCACGTTTATTAAATTTTCCACCCAATTGCGAACTATTGACTTCCCAACTTTAGGGTTAATCGCTTTACATCGGCCGACGTAGGTGAAAATTATCCGGGCTGGACAGGCGTGGACAGCTTAATTACAAGTGATAGCGTTCACGCTCCACCTCGGCCGCGGCTCCATTTCTATGCTAATGTCCCACTGTACTACACAAGACTGGCTTAACGGTTAAGTTCAAATTGTTCCAGTGCATTAACCTACTTTGAATAGAAACTACTGTCTAAAATTTTCAACTACAGCAGTATAAAATTTAAAACATACCGAATTATATGTTTAAAATATTGAGTATTGATGTCTAAGTTTGAAAACACTTCTTGGAGAAATCACTGTTTCATGATATTCATGTAGAGCTTTCTTCAACTCAACTATTTGATACTTGAGTTGAAGAAAGCTCTACATGAAGACTTTAGATTTCAATTCGACAAATTAGATTGCAACTCACCACCAGGCTGCTTCTTCGAAGTTTCTAAAAATCTATAATTATGTTCATCAAACAACTTTTCTATTTTAATTAAGGCTCTGGCATAATAATTTCGTGAAACAGAAACAAAGATGTCATTGATATTGCTTAGAACATGCTCGTAGCATTTTGTTATCTATTTTTAAAATAATATCTTCACGGGATTATATTTATTTATTTTTATTTCTTCATTTGTATAACAAACCAATCCAGTCTCTTCCAGTCAATCTTTAGGACGAAAAGAAACTGTCATAATATTAAGAAGGTGGAAGAACTATTATTATTATCTATTAACTTTTATGATGTATACGTTGGCTAGGTTTACTCGCACTGAATCGGTATTTTTAAACTAACCACATCTGGAAATAAAGTATGTCCAAAATAACTATTAAATAACTTTAATTAAATACCATATAATATATCCAATATGGTTATTTTTAAGGTTATTTACCTTTTAAGTAATATTGTTATTTTTGTAAGATATAAATTAAATTAAATTTGAGGCCAGTCGTGGCGCAGCGGCACAAAGTGTGACTGTAAAAGCGACTGGTTGTTGGTTCGATCCCCACTCGAGGAGATGAAATATTTACTTAAATTTATATTTCCATTTCTTCGCTCTGGTGTCGAGTCAAAGCGCGGCGTTGAGTTCTGTTACTCAACACGCGATACCTCCAGAATCCGGCAGAAAGTGGGGAACGGAGTGTCTTAACACTAGGTTGCCTACCCTGCTGTGTGCGGGATACAGCGTGAAGCTGATTTAGTTTTTTTTTAATGAAAATCGAAAAACATTAAATTTAACCCATAAATAAACCCGGTTATGATTTAAGGAATGCTCATTGTCATCCGAAACAATATAGGAGTCTCGAAAACCGTTGTAGCAAATGTCTGCGTCATTATTATCATAATGTTTGTGACATATTTTATTAAAAAAATATATATTAATGTTTCTTATAAGGTCAATTTCAGAGACCGATTGTGATGAAAATTGGATTATGACTTTAATTCTGTTGAAAATAAAATTACATATAATCAATACTGTTATTAAACAAAAAGTGGCCGCCGCAACAAAACTGCGGAATAACATCTTTTGCACAACCTGCCTAATATGAATATCAAATGAAAGAGCTTGATTTGTTAAATACAATACACTGTGAAAAAAAAAATCTAAAAGTGGCCAAAGGTCCTATTAAGGTAAGAAAGATAGACCGGCGATATCGAGTGCTCGAAAATGGAAATAAACCGAAGAAAACACATAAAAAAATAAAAAAAAATCGGCCACGGGATTCGGAACAAAGTGATACTATGTATATGATGGGATTGGAAAGGAATCGCCCACTATGAGCTTTTGCCACCGGGTAAAACTATAGATTCTAACCTCTACTGTCACTAACTGATGAGGTTAAAAAAAACTATAGAGAAAACACGTGCGGAGCTGTTGAATAGGAAGGACGTGGTGTTCCACCATGACAACGCCAGACCGCACTCATCTATAGCCACGCAGCAAAAATTAAAAGAGAGCTTGGCTGGGATGTGTTAATGCATCCTCCGTATAGCCCTGAACTTGCTCCATCAGATTTCCAGCTGTTTCGATCATTGCAGAACTCTTTAGGAAGCCTAGAGCTAACCTCAAAGGAACACTGTAAACCTCTCAGACTTTTTTAATCAAAAGTCTCAAAATTTCTACAGGAATGAGATCTTGGCACTACACTATAAGAGGCAACAAGTCATCGATCAAAAGGGCACATACATATTGTAAATAAATAAAAAAATATATCTAAAAAAAATATTTTCCTTTGTATGAACAATACAAAAAAATATCTTTGCGCCGACCTTATATTTGGTATGGTATTATAACACAAGCGTGTGACTATAAACGCGACAGATTGTGCGTTAGATTCCAATTAGAAGAAATTAAATATTTAGTATTTTATTACGAGGCAAAGCGCGGCGTTGATTTCGACTACTCAACACGCAATGCGTCCAGATACAAATTCCCTTTTCAAATACAAAGTTAGTGCTTGTTTTCAAAAGATCAATTGTAATTGTGTTTGAAAATAATATATTTTACGGAATTGTGAAATTTTGTAGCGCATATAAAAAAATGAGAATTAAAACTACTTATTGACCAATTTCTTTAATTATTATTAAACTATTAACTACTATTTCTTTACTTATTACACTACTTATTAACTACTATTTCTTTACTAACTATTTCTTTAATTATTATTAACTATTGCCAATTAACTAGCCAATCATTAAATTAGCCAATCATAAAATTATTATTTTCATTTTAGTACAACTGATCTTTTAAATAAATATTTTTTTAGTTTTTTTTAAATAGAAATATATTTGATAAGTTGATCATTATAATTAAAGATAAGGCGTGAGCGCTTTAAACCTGAGCTAAGACTCATATTACTCGGATAGAATAATTAAGTCCTTTGGATTCACTAAGTGAGTGTCTCTATTCAAGACAGCAATATCTCGTGACAGCTGTCATGAAGCTTAGCATTGCAATAAACATTAATAACAATTATAATTGTGTAAAGCTATATATTTTTAACCGGCTTGAAAAAAGGAGGGGGAGGAAAAGTATAATTGCCGAATATAGAAATATTGGACAAATATATATTTTTTTGTCTTTCGATTTCAATTATTATTTTTTTGTACGAAACATCATACATATAGTAATATACATATATAGTAATTCTTTTCATATGGTTCCATTGTTATCGTTTCAAGATCTGATGATAGAATGCCAGGGAAATCCAAGGGAACAATTATTGCCATGCAAGATAAAAATATTATTAATAACATACACAGGTGGTACAGATACCAAAAATGACAACCTGAACCTAGTGTTAAGACACTCCGTTCCCCACTGTCTGCCGAATTCTGGAGTCATTGCGTATTGAGTGGCAGAACTCAACTCCGCGGTTTGCCTCGACACCAGAGCTAAGAAATGGAAATATAAATTTAAGTAAATATTTCATCTCCTCGAGTGGGGATCGAACCCACAACTAGTCGGTTTTACAGTCACACCTCGTGCCGCTGCGCCACGACTGGCCTGAACTGGCCTGCAAATAGGTATTTCACTCAATCTCAATTAATCAATAATTTTACGTATTATTTTTTAATTTTCGTAACGCTGAAGTAAGTCAAATATGATTATCTTAATTTATAATTTTTATTTAGGTTGTGCTTGTTTGTACAGCTTAAGAGTCTATTTTTGTTGTCTATATTATCACTACGTGACATTGGCAAAGTAAATTATTCTCAATCGGCATGCTTGAAATGTAACTGCAAAAAATATTTATTATATTTAATAATAAATATAAAGTAATACCAATTAAATATATTTACTATTGGTATTATAATTATATATATTTTGTAATTAGTATAATGTAACCAACAGAATGTGTAAGTTATATTATTATCTTTTTAAATTATTGTTTCTCTTGATTTTCGAGATGCATGTATTATTGACTGCATGAATCATATTTATTTCTAACTTATTATAACTTCAACTTAAATTGTAATTTTTTATTCATAATATAAAGTTAAACCTCTCGGTATTGAATTCCATAGTATTGTCAATAAAACTTTTCCAAGACGCTGTTTCATGAAAGGGTAACATATTTTGCAAGGTTTCATACGGTTTTCATCTCACCGAAAACTTTTCAAGACGGAGACGCTAAGTGATTCTGACGTTTGTTAACGATGTTGTCTCTTGTTTTTGTGTTGAGAAAATCTAAACTCGAATGGATTTTCTTCAGTAAACATCCAACACTTTTAATTGGGTTAAATAAATTTAATTAAATTGTTATAAGTAAGTATTGCTACTTACGTAGTAGCATTGCGTAATCGTACTAAGATAAATTTAAGGCAATGTTCAAACTTAAACTTATTTAATGATTACATACTATCAAGGTCTTCGCATGCGTTGTCATTAAAAGTATGAAGTATTTTTTAAGGTTCCGCACATCAAAAGGTAAAAACGGGTCCCTTATAGAATTACTTTGTTGACTTTGTTTGTCAAGACTATTTATTTCGAAGTTCCCATGGATGTACCAATCTGAAATTAATATTAAATATTCAAATCTACGGTTCCTTGGAGGCTGGAGCACAGAAAAAATCAAGCTTCTAACTTAACGCAATCTAAAATTGTGAACGTTTATACATCATTCAAAATCTTTCCGTGGACAATTATTAAGGTTGAACCACAGTAACCATTTTAATATATTTAATTCAAATTTATTATCATCATCCTTATCAAAATAAATATAATAATCACCTTTAGCATTTTACCTACATTAAAATTATATTTTACTGTACATCATTCTAATAAATACTTAGATATCGCTGATTCAAAATGGCCTACGAATGCCACGATATGACCGACTCGAAAGAAAAAACAAGAATTAATATTATTTACTCCAATTATTAAGACGTCTGTTTTCGATTTCGTTGTGTTGTCATAGAATTAAATTCTTTAAATCAATTAACGTTAAGTTACTATGCAAATAATTGAACATTGCGGAGCTTAAATATCGGGCCCCGAATTTACGAGAATAAGCCTTCGATTGCTAATTTTGCTTAATCCGCTGTCATAATTCTAACATGATATAATCAATAGTATATTGATTCTGTTTTGCACTACTAAGTCAGTGTAGTTTAATTATAAAAAAAAACATTATTATTGTTTTGTAAACTCGACAGTTTGGGTTCGATTTCCACTATAGCAAATTAATTTACCAAGCACAGCAAAAAGCGAGCAATATCACAAAAATTCGACGGGAGTGAAGTATCTAAACATAAAATTCTCTGAGGATGATTCTCTATATGTGGAGTACAGCGTGAATTCTTCGTTCATTCTTTATTTAATTATAAAAAAAATATTTCTCATTACAATTAAGGCAAAAAGGTAATTCATATATATATATATATATATATATATATATATATATATATATATATATATATATATATATATATATATATATATATATATATATATATATATTCTTTCTGTAAATTAAATAGGGAGCAGAGGGACGTGAGAATTTGGTATAATATGAACTAAAATTACCCTCTATTTGAGGCTTAGTTTGTTTTGGATTTGTGCCATGGCAACCTGAGATACATAAAAATGTCCTTTGTTAGGTTAACATAGCGATTAGCATAATTATCGTTAAGATTATTTTGGTAATGTAACTAAGAGTTTTGGCACATATCTTTAATTTTATATCTGTATACAATTTGGTCTGTACGATAAGTACACTATAGTTTTTGACAGTGCAGTGAATTGAAGCAAAAACAATACATCATATCTCTTACATATTTTGACTTCGTTGTATTAAAAGCTTAATTTCTATGCTCCAAGGAACTTTAAACCTGAACATCTGGTACTAATTTCAGATAGATATTTCAACGCAATCTCAACTAAAATAGTTTTAGCAGACGGACAGATGGACAACAATGTCATCCTATAAGGGTTCTTTGTTTTCCTTTTGGAATTGGAATACAACCTTAAAAATGAATTAATTATTTTAGTTGGGTTATGCATTAAACAAATTGTAATTTAAGTGTTTTGGGAATTTATTTGATTATCGTATTCAATAGATTTTTTGCGCTGGCCAACATTCGCTGCCGTATAAAAGAACCGGTCGGATGATGCTCTAGTTTGTTAGCCCCTTGAGCTCTGGCGGTATTCTGTGATCGCACACCACACCAATGACCTCCCATGTAGCGCCTATCCCGCCATGGATATCGTGATCGATGACTCGAGATATGGATAACGGATCCAAGGTATCTTTACATTCAAGTATCCAAGCAAGCCATGTACTCCTCTTTCAATGGTTCCGTTTACGCTCCAGCATCATGAGTGCTATGTCATCGGCGTACATCATCAACCATGGAGGCTGGTCCTGGATGTAAGTGGAGACAGTGTCCAGCACTACATTGAACAAGAACGTCTGTCCTTAAGAGCCGATTTCTGGAGAAACCCTACTGTAATCTGGAAGGATTGGATCTGGAAGGATATCGCCAAAAGCAGTCCTAACCATAGAAGTGGAGTCATAGTACATGTCTCTGTCAAATGGCCTCAGAGATTTTTTGAGATCGCAATACCCACCAATTACACTGACGAGTCACACAGTCCAAGACACATGCAGAGCTCTCCTTTTTCCCTGTATGTTCGAAGTTCTAAGGGCGTAAACGATGTCCAAAGTGTCCGATTCTGGCTGAAATCCATATTGGGATTCAGAAATAGTACACTCTTGGCGGAACCTGATTCGATGACGCTTGAAGAGCATAGTGACCCACTACCACAATCTTAAACGCTGCCCTTTCCCACCTAAATATGGGTAATGAAATTAAGCCGCCACTGGTGTGCCATCTTTCGAATATGCAAAATATGGTTAAAAAGGTCAGTAAGCATGAGCACATTAAGAGAGTCCAACGATTTACTCGCTTTGATCGGGACTTTGTCAGGTCCCACCGCTTTTTCGTTATTCATGCGTCAAAGGCAATTGCGAATTTCGTTAAAGATGATTGGAGCAATAAGTCCGAGGTTAGGAGGTGAATCAGGAGGAAGACAGTAGCTCCTGGAAGAAGCTTCTCCATTGTCTTTCACAGAAGCAGTGTACCCTGACTACAGAGCAGTGTACCCTGGGAATCTCTGATGCAAAGATATTTTGCGATATCTTGCGTCGCTTTATTCCGGGCACGTGTCAGTTTGCATATGATCTTCTGCCCGTCCAGAGTTTAAAGTTTATGATAAAGTGGTGATAAACTAACTGCGGGCTTTGGTTACAGCTCTTAAATAAGGTTAAATCATAATATTAAAACAAATTGCTAATTTCGACGGTGCCTTATTAATCTTTTTTTCTTTCGTATATTTAAAATATCGTATTATTCGGTCATAAGGAACGTCAGGAGACTAATATAATATGGTTAAACGTAATTAATCAGCAGTGCTGATATTATCAGGTGTTAGTCGGAATAAGGTGCGAGAATCGTTTACAACACGCCACTATATAATATAAATTGTTATTTATGAAAAATGAATAAAATTTTAGTTACTATTTACGAAAATAATGTTTATATTTTTTGCTTCCTGGTGTATTCCATACATAGCAGGATGTTCAAAGGGAACCAGGGAACCTAATGTTAAGCCATTTCATTTCCATTAAGATACTTCTGTTCTCCACTTTTCGCAGGTTCGCAGGAGGAATTCTAGAGGAATTAAGTGTTGAGTGGCGGCACTCAACGTTGCACTTTGCCTAGTTACAATAGTTAGGAAATCAAAATTAAATATGCCATTTCCTCGAGTCAACACAACCTGCCCGCTTATGAGAAATCCTTGATTTAAAAAAAACACAAAAATATTTTTAATTTAAGCTTTTCTTTAGTAAGAAAATCAATTTACCATAAGTGTGGCCATTTCATACTTAGACAAAGGTTTCATAGTTAAACATTACAAGATGATAATAGAAATGATTAAAGAGTTTTCTTATAAGACAGATAGCAGTAATTCATCTTCAACTTTAATGAGATTTAATCTTATTTTATCTTTAATCAAATCGTGCAATTACCAGGACCACGATATTTAGTACTAAAAAAGGAAATAATTTTAAAAACCGTTTTGTTTTGTTAAGTGGTTAAAGGCGTAAAGCAGATGATCTATAAATTGTGCTTGTGATGACATACATTTTTCAGCCTCTTTACGACAATGAAAATGAGGGCTAGGATTATAAATTTAACTGAAAAATGATTAGAAATTGAACTTTATTTATGTTTATTGAAAAAAATGTTCATCGTTGCTGTTTACAAATATGCATTCCGATAGAAAAATATTATTAAATATTAAATTTGTAGATTGGTTTGAAGGAACAAGAAAATATTCTTACCACACAAATGTAAGATGGGAATTATAATTTTGAATTAAAAAAACCAAATTAAATTTGACAAGAGACTAATTTATTTCCTTGAATTTTAATCTTCTCAGGTAAATCGTTTAAATTATATTGACGATGGACTATTGGTACAGCTAGGGTAATACAGATCACACGCACAAAGATGCCGGCATTTGTTAGTAAGGTTACATCAATATTTTTACTACAATACAGAAAAACTACACCTGATTACAGACTACTGTTATGTTTATCTCTTATTAGGTAAATTATCTTAAAATTACTACAAAAAGTATTATCATCATAAGCATAGCGTGTTTAATGACGAAACTCTACGCCGCGCTTTCCCTCATTACCAGAGCGAAAAAATAAAAATAATTAATATTTCATTTCTTTGAGTGGAAATCGAACCCATAACCAGTCGTGTTTCCAGTCGCACGATGACTAGCCATAAAGCAAGTAAATCATTGTTTTTAATTTAATAATAACTTGTTGCACAACAGAAGATATATATTATATTTATTATATTTTTTTATTATATTTCTTTGCTTCCAAATATCAAAAATAATATAAATAATAAGCACAAATGTAATCAAGAACATAATTTCTATTATCCCAGCTAAATTGAAATAAACGCAGGCACAACACGGTTACAATGAATGGGTATAATCATCTGCTACAAATGAAGATCACGCGAACCCTACTAAAACTTATACATAGTTTCGGTTTCCGTGCGCACGCTATATTATTATTTGAAATTGAAGTGCTAAATAATATTGATAATTTGATTGTAATTTAAAATATGTCTTAATATTTTTATATTTTAGACAGTTTAATTCAATTTTGATGTTAAAATAATAATTATTGTAATAAACAATATATATTTTAAAAATGAGTAGATTTTCCTTTCATAACGATTAATTTCCATTACCAGCTTGAAAATGTTATAATGATGGAAATATTACTTAAATACTATATGGTTATAAGTCAAAATTTAATTAGAGTGTTAAGGATACTTATATAAGCTAGGATGTAGGCCCGATGTAGTTAGAAATGTTAAGCTTTCGGTCATCAACCTCACAGCACGCAATATATAAAATAACTGTGATTTTGAGTGGTTTAGGAGATATTTAGAATCTTAAAGAAAATTGGAGACCATTTGTGGCGCAATGGCACAAAGTGTGACGGTAAGCACGCAGTCTGTCATGTACAGAATTGACTTTTCTATCTTATTATATATTTTCTATCTTATTCTATTTTATTATATGTAGAGATGATAAAAATATTTATTTTTTCACAAGTTATTAGCTTAACCATAACCATTATTACTTAACAAAATGTTACAGTCAAACAAAAGTCAGTATAAATTATTCTTACGCTTCAGTTATTTTGTTAAGATATGACTACAATCCCATAAAATATTGTTTATTCAAGGATGTGTAATTAAGAAATTAATAATAATAATATTTTTTTATTATTCAAACATATAATTTTTTCATATAGAAGGTTATATTGATGAATAAATCTTATAATAGTAAAATCGAAACGCAGCGAATATCAGGTAATAGAAATGAGTAAACATCACAATCTAACAGACCTCTACACTGATCTGATAATTAATCACAAAGTGAGTCACTCAATCTCGACAGGAATTGGCTGAATCCGAATATGACATACCTCGCCGCGTGATAGATGAAGATGTCCGCATAGATCATTATTAACGTTCTTACGTTTTGGGTAAAAGCGATCTTAGTGTTGGGCGTCGTGAAAATTATATTACCTTTGCACGAATGAAGATTTTAGGTAAATATAAATATGTCTTAATGTTATTTTTAATAGCTGGTTTCTTGATTTTTTTTTTAATTTTACAATATTGTTGCATTATTCCATTAAGTAAAGATAGATAATACAATATACATACATGGACTACCTAATGTACATGTTTTGTTTATGTATATCGATTTATTAGTGGCTATTAAATTGTAAATATTTTATCCATAATGTATAATCGATGAAAACAAACACTACATACATACGTATACTTTGTCCAGTTTCAAAACTTTTACAATTAAAACATAGTATTTAAAAATATTGAGATAAATGAAATATTTAAAACATTGATAAAATAGGTAATTTAAAAAAAGGAAAACAAAGAATAAGGACATAATTAAAATAAAATTAACAATAAACAAAAAATATTATAAAACATTGTATTTTATGTATTTCTTATCGTGACATTGGCGAGGTGATGTACGAATATATTAAGAAAAATATTAATCATTTTACCTAAATAGACGATTTACTTATAATATTAACCCTAAAAATAGGCTTCAACGAAGTACATGTAACTCAATTATATATACTCCCTAAATCTTTAATAGGACAATATGTATGCAGTAGGTTCCCAGAAAATGTTTGAGAATGTTCTATATCACAATTTTAAAGAGTAGTGAAAAGACATTTGTGTGTTAATTAAAATTGATTGCCCTTGATGACTTTGAAATTGATATGCTCGCTCCAGTCTATTTAAAATGTATCAATAAGTGTGATTCTGTACATAAATGATTTGAAAAAAAATTGCCTAAAAGTTTTTTGTGAAATTTCTTCTCAGATCTGAATAATGTTAGTGAACTGCTGATAAATTATTTGACGTCGAGAAAATTAAACTTATAACTTCTTATATTGAATTAAAATATCTGACTTTGACTATGAAAACGATTTTAAGTTGTTTTACAACAACTTAAAATCGTTTTATATCCTTCACTTAGCAATCGACTTGGCACGGGTACAATATTGATATTAGTGTGTTATCTTCTATATTCTTCTTTTTCTATCCATATGATAATTTATTTTTGTGTAATGGACAAACTTAAAAGTTAAGTACTGAGCCGATTTTGAAAATTCTTTCACCGATATGATAATAATTTGAGAATAATTTATATTGGTTCTAAAAATGCTCTTTACGTTTGGTGATTACAGATATTCTCTTAAGTGATTCGCGAGTTTGTTCGTAAATGTGTAAAATAAAAAAGATGCATTCGAAAAACGGTGAAATGTTAACGAAACCGCCACATATTTGAAAGCGATGGGCGAGATCCTCAAGGGAGATGTATGTAGCCTACGACACACGTAATAGTTATATAATGAGTCTTGTTATAGCAGATGGCATAACCAGTATAAAAGTATCTATACCAGAAGAAAATATCATAGGCCACTCGCCTTAGATTTGTTTTGGTTTTTATATAACACAGAGCAGTTAATGGGTCCTAGTCGATTGGCGAGATGCATTCATCGTGGCTTGTGTAAAAATATATAATGCACTCTATATTGATATCAGCTTAATTATCGTGGGTAGTAAAATTTTTCCTAAAAGATTGGCGGAAAGAATGCAAGAGATCTAAAAGACTTTTATAGGATATCCAAGGAGTCTTTAGACATAGAAAAAGGTGTATCATCAGATTTTTTCACACATCAGATTTTTTCTTGTTTTTAGTAATCATATTATTTTATAATTAAATAAATTATATTTCGAGATCTAGTGCAATAAATGGTAATGATTAAATTTTTGTTCTATTATTATTCTAAATTTAAATAAACTTGAGACAAAAAAGACAACTATTTACTGCTAATAAAAAGAACACAATTATGTATATGTATCCTCTGCGATATTTCAATATGACCATGTTATGGTATCGGTACATTTAACTCAGTGCACTATGCGCGAAAAAAAATATGTAATTAACCCGGCACATAGATATATATTTTTTCATACAGGTAAATAGGAAATAATTTAAATATACCAAAAAGTAAATTGACGAAGTTTGTAAGTTAATTCAGTATACTTAAGAGCCGCCGATTTATACCAATATAGGTTGAATTTTACCCAAGGTACTAAAAAAACACAATAAGTGTCCTGTAAATATATATTAGAACACGAACGCAATTCAGTAAATTAAATAAATTATAATGTAGCTTATGAAAGCAAAGCCGCGGGTGGGTCGCTAGCTAATTACGAAAATATGAAAATATATTACAACAAACATAATTGTTTAAAACACAGTAAAGTACACATAATGCATTAAAATTTTAATCAAGCCTGCTCTTTAATTACAAGGTAATTAACTTTTGCGCTTCATTAATTCTTAATCAATTATTTATTTCCATTTTGTTGACAATTACTTGAATAGTTCTTACATAATTGATGGTTTGGTGCAATTGGAAAATTCCATTCTTTACAAAAGGATATAATAATGGACATAATATATTTTAATAATCATCTACTATTAAGATATTGTACCATGAATATATAAATAGTTCAGTGACAAAAAGTAGTGCAGGCATTGATAATATTTTTTTTTCGTCTATTCTCTTGTAGATCTCAGCAGAACATAATATGAAAATGTTGTTTTTAGTATCTGTAAAACACTATATATAACGTTTTTACTTTTATAAAAGAGCAATTTTAATACATTCTTCGTCACCACAACAATTAGTTTATTTATTTTTCTGTTTTGGCTTATTTAAAATATTGTATTATAAGAGGTAGGTAATGGGTAGTTGATAAGTACTAAGTAATATACACATAGACAATTACTTTATTTCACATCTTTTTTTGTGAAACCTTTTATGGCTAATTAGTATAATTCTGTTCGCGCACCAGCCTAAACCACACTACTTTAGTAAAAAATAAATAAATAAAATAGAAACATGAACGGAACGGGAACGGAGTGTCTTAACACTAGGTTTCCTCTGCCAACCCTGCTGTGTACGGGATACACCGTGAAGCTGTTTTATTATGATTAAAATAAAAACATCGTGTTTTATAATTTTTAACATTTTTATATATTTTCTAAATACACTCGATCCTGAATGCCATCTAACACCTATCAAATTCGTGCAATTACCAGGATATTTAGTACTAAAAAAGTAATAATTTTAAAAACCGTTTTGTAACTACCTCCACACAATCGAAGTAAGTGGTTAAAACCGTAAAGCAAATGATCTATAAATTGTGCTTGTGACGACATAAATTTTTCAGCTACTTTACGACTATGGAAACGTGGGCCAGGATTATAAATTTAACTAAAAAAGGTTTAGAAATTGAACTTTATTTTGTTGAAAAAAAATGTGCATCTTTTCTGTTTACAAATATGCATTCCCATAGAAAAATATTATTAAATATTAAGTTTGTAGATGGATTTGAAGGAACGAAAAAACATTCTTACCACAGAAAAGTAAGATGGGAATTATAATTTTAGATGGAATTCAAATTAAAATTGATAAGTATATATATAACCTAGTCCGGTTTTTAAATGAATATATAATACTAAACCCTGTATTAGCTATCAATGCCTGATATTAAAACATGTTTTTACAAATTTTATCAGAAACTGTAACTTTCTATGTTACTATTTTATGCACGTTTCTTTCAAGCATTAGTCCATCTTTCCTTCGCTGTTGCAAAAGTAAAAGGGTTTATTTCAAACATCAAAGAAAGGCGAGTAGCTTTAAAACTACTAAGAAACTTTCACTATAGTTTTTCAACGGATAATTTAGATCCAATATCGAACTATAGTTTCTTCCAGTTGATTTTTTTTTTTAGTTTTTTGCTGAAACACGGAAATCTTTTTATGATGTAATAGCGCGCCCGCTTGAACTATACGAATATTTATTAAATATATTTATGAAATTATTTTTAGTTTTCGGTAGGATTAGTTAGAGAATATAAGCCTAAACAATCGAAAAACCGAAAAATAGTAATAAGTACGTAGACATAAGTAAAATTAATAAAATTCTTAATGTTGGAAAAAATATCTTAGTAATTGAAATGAACAAATAAAATTAAGTAAAGGAAATTTTTAATATTAAAAATAAGAAAAATATGAATTATGGTTAAACAGCAAATAACCTCTTAAAAATTAACAGTAGATCAGAAATATATGAAAATTTACAAAACCGTGACGGTCGCCCGCACCGTGCAACTTGTAGGCTAGGTCATTTTGAATCTGTGATATCTCCTAATTAGTATTTATTACAATCATGTACAGTAAAGTATAATTCAAATTTAAATATAAAAAAATAATATAATAAATTAAAATGCTTTCAATTTTAGAAAATCAGAAAGATATCGTATTATATAATTTACCTGCAATTTAATGATTTTTAAATCAAAATATAATAATTTGTTTCAAGCTAAGTTTAGCCAGAGCCCTTTCATCTGATACCTCACTTGAACTACATGCTATCTGCCAAATTTCATAATTGTAGGTCAACTGGAAATACCCTATTAATTTTCAAATCACCTTCACGCTGTATCCCGCACAGATCAGGGTGCGTGATATAGCGTGAAGCTAAAAAAAATTATACACATTTTACGTATATGCTGAAAGAAACGTTTAAAAGGTAAAAATATTAACCTTTTACGGCGGTGCTGATAAACGACCTACTTACACTTTCACCCGTTTCGTTGTTTTCGTTACAATATCCCATAATAACGGTACATGCACAAGGCTTTTAACTTTGCGTCTCATATTTTTCAAAGAAGATACATAACAATTGTGAATAAAATAAACTTTATGTATTATATACGTTATAGGTCTAATTTGTTTGTTTAAGTTAAGTTTTAACAATTTTACTATACTATATTATAATTAGGCGGAAACGGAAGCAAGGAACAGAAGTGTCTTAATGGGGACGAAGAGTCTTACCACTAGTTTCCCGGGTTCCCTCTGCCTACCATGTTCAGGATACAGCGTGAAGCTAAAAAAACAAACATGTGCGTGTCTGGACGCCCGACAGAAGCGATAACTTAAACTATATTATAGAAAAACTTAGGTTATTACTAAAAATATATGTTATATAAATATGATAATGTAAGGAAAGGTTAACTGTAATTAAAATATTTTGTTGATTGTAAAATCTATTTTATTCCCGACTGCTAAGGGAAGATATGTTTTTCGCGCGTATCTTGTATGTATATAATATTCTTTATTACCTCACATCTCCAGAACCGCTTAACGGATTTACTTAATTGACGTATCGTTAGATTCGTCTTAACAGCCCAAGTGTTCCCAGGTGACGTTAAAAAAAATAATCATGGCGGTTGTGGGATGTCATTGGAGTTAGTAAAAAAAAATATTTGTTTTTCGAATACCACAATATTGGTATCAAATTCAAGAGCTCAATATAAGGGTTTAAAAAGGTATTTTATGATTATCATTATAAGTTTTCATTTCATAATCCTAATGAATAACAAAAAAAGTGTTAAATTAAACTTTTTGCTTTGTTTTTTAACTTCTTTCCAGTTGTTTTGGTGTTCCTCTTCCGTGGCTACTTTTTTTCCGAGGTGCTGCACTCCGCTCGCCTTTTTTCCTTGCTCTTATGAAAGCCAAATCTTGTCCTTGATCTTCGTAGACAACTACGTTGTGCTTTGCTGAGGCTGGAATACATCTTAGTAGGTCCGTGACAGTTCCCATATTTAGCTGCTTTTGTGTTCACTGTGCCCAAATGGTCGAACACCCTGCACACCTTAGTGAATGGGGTGAATTTCGTCTCGTCCGTCGAATAGTGTTGATGGTCTTCTTTTGAGTTCGAGCTATCCGACATTTCTATTCGCACGTTTTGCCTTATTATAATAGCGAAAAAAAGAAAATATTAATAAATAGTCATTCATATCCCCGAGTGGGAATCGAACCCGCAACCGTCGTGTTTTACACACTTGTGCCTTAGCCATGATGGCCTCAATTTTTATTATTATAATTTTTTTAATGTTTTTTTTTATTTAGGGACTTTTTAATCAATTATTATTGTTTGACGAATACTAGTATTGTCAATACATTTTAAATATTTTCATTATTTTACTATTTCCAGGTGTGAACTTGTAATAGTTTATAGACTTTAACTTTTTTTTTCAATATACATAAATACTGCTTGTCCATAAATAAAATAATAATATCTTATAACATTACATCATGGATACCTGGTGAAGTAATACCATAAATGAATCATTTTTATCACGATTTATTGCGACTTAATTATTTATCGGCAATGAATTATTAATTTTATTCTGTGATACATTGTTATCTGTATAAATGTTAAACACTTGCAAAATTATTTTTTTCTGCAATGTTTTATAGGACCATTAAGCTTTTCCCATATGTGAGTAAGGGTATAAATTTCCTTATGGTATACCATCTTGTGATAATTTACATAATATAATCAAATATAAGAAATGATAGAGATTTGCACCATAACCGTCATCTGTTGCTGTTGATATCGATTAAATCAAATTGTGGTTTCAGATTTCATAAATGTAACCTTAGGTTTTTGAAACAATATAAATATAACTATAAAAATATTATGATGTGTCGGTATGCGTTTATGCCTAGGATTGCTATGACTGGTACCACGGTACTTGACAATACATTATTGTGAGACAATATAAATAACGTGCATCAATATTGCGAGTTTACTTCCAAATGAGTGCCCTTGGCGACCCAAACGACAACTACGCTCTAACAGCAGCGGCGTGTTTATAATTATTCGTTATAGTAATTCTAATCATGGGTACTCAATCCTCTGAGCAACCTGAGGCTATTCATTTTTGAGTTTCGAGTAACCACTTTGAGTCGGTTCTGGTAGTGAAGCTTAATGGAGGTATAGTAAGCTTTGATGTATTAATTAAAAAAAAAACTTACCCGCGTAGGGCAAGAAATCATAAATGATGCCAGCCACACCGGCTCTGAATACATCATATGGTACATTTTCCAATGTGGGTCCTAATATTTCTGCCTTCTCCTTCTTAAAATTGGGCTTCTCTCTAATGAAAAGATAAATTATTTCTTCTGCTACACTGCCTTTTTATTTTTTGCGCAACGATAGTAGGATTATTATAATAATTATTATTGTAGCTTTACGTTTCATTTTTTCAGCGGTGGTGTGCCGACAGGCATGGATGCAAGTGGTTGATTTGAAGGCAAATATGGCAAAGATCAAATTGAGAGCATCAGCGAAGAGCGTCAGTTACTTTCTGATAGATTAGGAAATACCTGAGTATAAATGAGAAATGAATAAAAAGGTTATTCTTGTTTTAGTTGATGGATTTGACTCTTGCTTTGAATAAATTTTATTTTAGAGATATCGTCCTTCCTGACAAAAACATTTCCAAAAGACGTCCAGCAAAGCTTGAACTTTTTTTTATTTTACCATATCTGTCAAGTGCCATATGTGCCAAGAAGAATAGACGAGAGTATTTTGCAGTTAGCTGCTCTGATATAAACACGGGCACATATCCGTTATTAGTAAAACCTAAATGTTTTGTTTAAATTTATATTTATTTTTTATATTGAAATATGATACTCCTTGGAAACAGCTAGGATTAGGATCTTTGATTATGGCGTTCCGAGCGTGCCAGTAGAGCACATATCACTTCGCCAATGTCACGTTGTATGGAGAAAACACGAAGGAGGTTGTACGGTAAAAGAGATAATGTTACACAATAAGAGAATGCATGTTAAAAAAAAAGATCCAGTTAAAAATTGCCTTCACCTATAAAAAACAAAAAAAAAAAAATTATATATACATTATATACATAACACAGAGGGTTAGTAATAAAAAATATAATACAAAGGTGTTAGCTTACAATTTAATTTTGTTATATCTAATATATTTACATAAAAATTTACATAGAGGACTAAACACAAACATTAACAAACATTGAACATTAAGGGGGCGGGGAACTTTATGAGGAAGGACGTCGTATAAGGGACGGATCAACTTAGGGCAAGTGAAAAGTATGTGAGGAGGGGAACCGTCGTCTAGGCCACATTCACACAGTGAGTGGTCCCTGACCCTGATCTTAGCTAAGTGCACAGGTGTACATGCATGTCCAAGGCGCAAGCGACAAATAGTTGATATAATTCTCCGTTCAGTAAATTTTTGGGAAAAAAACCAAGGTCGCCTGGGGATATTAGGTTGAATCGCAGCATAAAACTTACCTTTCTGAGATTTTGACAGTTCCCAGAATTCAGACCATGACTCTTCCAAATGAGTTGATGCAAGAGACAACAAATCCTGGGCCGAAATAAAAAAATGATCTAAATTACCACACTGGATGGCTAATTTTGCGCACGAGTCTGCAGATTCATTCCCACTTATTCCAGAATGGCCTGGAATCCATGCCAAGGTAACATCCAAACCCTTTAAAAAGCATGAGTACAGTTCTTCACGAATCCTTAACATAATTGAAGACCTTAATTTACTATGAAATGGATTTCCCTTTATAGCCAGTATGCAGCTTAAAGAGTCAGTACAAATGACAGTCTGTTTAAAGTCGTGGGAGTCTGTGAACCGGATTGCTTCTAACAAAGCAACAGCCTCTCCAGTAAACACAGATGATTCAGGAGGACATTTATATTACAATATAATTTTGAATTTTGGTATCCAGCAAGCTGCACCAACACAGCTTTCCTTTGAAAGCTTTGATGCATCTGTAAAGATGAGGATGTGATTTGAAAAATTTTCATTTACTATGGATTGAAATTTTGTGTTGGTGTCAGCAGCTCCCTTGGTTAGACCAAGATTAGTGATAATGGACGGATGATGTACTAGTGCCTTATAAGGCGTACAGAATAATGGGTTAGATGGATAAGAGGACAAGGGATGAGGAAGGGAGGTAAATCTCAGGAAACTATTGAGCAAGTAGGGTAGGGGCCCGTTCCGAAGGATGAGGTCCGCTAAATCAGATAATTTAGACCATAGGAGGTGGGAAGACAGCTGTAACATTTTACCAACAAACCGGTCAGATAAGAATTGGCGACGGATAGGAAAAGGTGGATCTACACACTCCACCTGCAGTGCGTTGGTGGGGGAAGACTTCATTGCACCTATAATAATTCGTAGGCATTTGTATTGGATTCTATTGAGTTTTTCAGTAGCAACTTTATTAAAAGGGTCTAAAACAAATAATCCATAATCAATGTGACTACGGATTATGGCATTGTACAGTAGTTTCAGAGTATAAGGGTGTGCACCCCACCACACACCAGACACAGCTCTTAAAGCATTAATGCCTTTTTCACATTTTTTACTGATATGTTCAGCATGTGCAATTCCGTTCAGTCTTTTATCAAGAATCATGCCTAAGAATTTAACGTTCTCTGCTAATTGGATAGTATCATTACCGTAAATAATTTCGAAATCAGGGGTTACTCTCTTTTTGGAAAAAACTACTGCCCGGCACTTTGCTACTGATAGTGCTAAGCCATGGTTAGAGAGCCACTGGTCTAGATAGCGTAAAGCAGTATTTAAGCGATAAGTTATATCCTCTACAGATTTTGAGCTGTAGTAAAGGACGATGTCGTCAGCATACTGAAGGATATTACAAAAACTATTGACAGACAATTCGAGGTCATGAGTATATAAGTTATACAACAGAGGACTGAGAGCTGAACCTTGAGGCAAACCTTTCCAGACAAGTCTGGGAGGTATAGTAAGCAGCGGATGTTTTACAGATATCGATCTACCGGTCAGCAGATTACATATAAAATGAGCCATCCTCGGCGCAATACTCAGCTGGTGCAATTTCTGCCTGAGTACCGGAAGAAGAACATTATCATATGCAGATGCAACATCTAGAAAAACACCAACCAAATACTCTCCTTTGGCATATGCTCGTCGAATGTCTGTAGTAAAAACACTGAGACTATCTGTGGTACTCAACCCCTTTCTGAAGCCAAATTGAGAGGGAGCTAAGATATTTCTGCTTTCCACTATCCATTCCATACGATTTTTTAAAAGCCGTTCCATAATTTTTGATAAAGCAGAGGCTAGAGCAATGGGTCTGTATGAATTAGGATCAGAAGGACATTTTCCAGGTTTTAGGATGGGAATAACATTTTGGAACTTCCAGGATTCGGGAATGTTACCTGATTGAAATATGTTGTTAACCAGATTTAAAAAGTGCAGCTTAGACTTCTCATTTAGTCTAGTTATAAAAGAATAAGAAATACAATCCTCACCTGGGCTAGTATCTCTTAAATCCGTTAAGACATTTTTGAGTTCTTCGAACGAAAACTTAGCATCCATTTCATCCAAAGATTCAATCAGAGGGGAAACAAATAAATCACAAGAAGGAACAAAGGGAGGCGCCAGTTTGTTAGCAAAATCATTAAGCCACAAAGAGGGATTATTGGAACTAGGACTGGGACTACTGTTAAGAGAACGGCGAAATCTCTTAACATTTGTCCATACAAGGGAGGAAGAGGAACAAGGACTAAGGGATTCACAAAAATTAGTCCATCCAAGTTTTTTCTTTTTCCCAGTCAAATTTCTAAACTTCGCATCTCTGCGCTTATACTCAATGTAATTCTCCATAATCATACAGGCAGCATATGACTCCTCGGCTGATGTCCGCCGATCGACAGAATCAGAGCATTCCTGATCCCACCAGGGATTGAAATGCATCCAATTCTGAATGGAGTGTTTTTTCGGGATATGCAAGTCAGCTGCAGACAAAATGGCAGAGACAAAACGATCATAGCAAAGAATGATATTCTCAGAATTACCGAACTCAGGAAGATTGCCCAACATGCAATCCACAGAGTCGGCGTACTCAGTCCAGTTGGCTTTTTTCAGGTTATATTTAGAGGAAGAATTAAGAGGGGGAGAAGGGGGATGTCTATTATGTATAGAAAGGAGAATAGGGAAATGGTCACTACCATAGGTAGAAGGAAGAACAGACCATGATAGCTGGGAAGCAAGAGAAGGAGAAGATAAGGAAAGGTCAACAGCAGTCCTAGGATTCTGATTTGGATTAACCCTACGAGTCGGTGAGCCATCATTGAGAATGCAAAGAGATACATCATCAATCATGTCTACCAACGAAGGAGAAAATCCATCACAGTAATAACACCCCCACAAAGAGTGATGAGTGTTAAAATCCCCCAGGACCAACACAGGACTAGGAAGTGAAGAGATAATAGACTTAAGCTCAAGGAAAAGAGAGGAAGAAGGATGAGGGATATAAACGGACAAAAAGGAGATATTGAAAGCCCTCACAGCAACAGCATTAATCTGTTGGCTGTGAGAAGGGAGAGGGATAAGGGAATAAGGAGAGGAGTGCTGGATAAGGATAGCACAACCTCCATACCCGTCATTTCTGTCCTCCCTTAAACAGGAGAAACCTGGCACCCTAAAGCGGGAATCAGGCACCAACCATGTTTCCGAGAGGGCAATAATGACAGGATTATACAGGGCAATAATATTAAGTAATTCGTGCTTTTTAGCACGAATACTTTGACTATTCCACTGTAGGAAGTTCAGTGGCTCCATTATTTAGTATTTTAAAAATTGTTAGTAAGTTTTTGGCAACGTTGGACGGTATAGGAAGTTCATCAGCGGTTTGAAAGATGCTCACAAGGGTTTCAGTTAGTGCAACCAATAGATCTTTTCTAGATTCTATTGGACTGTCAACACCTTGATTTAGAGCGCAACCATTAGGAAGGGAAGAGGGACAATTGGCAGTTAAGGCTTGATGAGCTTGTCTATTATACCCCTTTGCTAAAGGAGCGCGGGGACGGGGAGACTGGAAAACTGTCTTTCGGTATGATTTATACGGAGTGACAGGGGCTGTTGATATTGGAGATAGAGGGAGAGCGGGACGGGAAGATATTTCCTTAGCCATGTCAGCATAAGATCTGCGGACAGGAGGGAAACGAGCGGAAGCCTCTATATAAGATATACATTCCTGTGACATTGTAATTTTGATGGACTGTTGCCTTGCAAACTCAGGACAGTCCTTGTCTGTTGCAAAATGTTTACTCTCACAGTATAAACATAAAGAATTTTCCCTGCTAGTATCACATGCATCACCATTATGGGACTCAGAACACTTGTAGCATCTTGGCTTCGATCTGCACTGTGATTTTATATGACCAAATCGACAACAGTTAAGGCATTGAATGGTGGGATACTTGTAGGGTTCAACTGGGAGAGAGGAATGATACGAAAAGACCCTTTCAGGCAACATTTGACCACGGAATGTAACTACAACCGACTGAGTCGGGACCCATGTAGTCACACCCTCACTGACACACTTTCTATTTAAACGCCTTACTTTCATCACCTGTACACCACCTGAGGGAAATTCCAAAGAGCCTACAAATTCGTCTAGCGAAAAATCTACTGGGACATCTCTTACAATACCCATTCTGGTAATATTGAAAGTAGGGATAACTGCAACATACTTACATAGACTAAGAATGGGATTAGATAAAAATGAATTCGCTGCAGTAGCTGTTGAGAATTCTACGCTTATTTTGTTGCGACCAACATTTTTCACACCATCGCTGGTGATATTAGATATTTTATTAATATGGAGAAACTGGCCAAACTTAATGGCTTTAATGGCAGTCCCTGCTGCAGGGTCTGGAGTTTCCCTCGACACATACACTATAAAAGGGCCTTTATCCGTATCTAGATAGGATTTAGGGCTTTCAGACAAGGAAGGGTGTATGTATAAGTTTTGAATTGACGGAGTAGCTGTCGCTGGGTTAATAATAGTTTTTTTAATTAAATTTTCATTTTGGGCAGGTGTGTCATCACCTTGCCTTTTTCTCGAAGAAGTCTGCAGATCACATAAGCCACCACCAGGATCAGGTGGATCAGGCGGATGCTCAGCATCCATTTTAAAATAAACTAACCTAACTTACCTTATATCTAATCTAGTTATTAAAACACCACAAACACTAACACCAACCTAACACCTTAATAATACAAATCTTTTTTTTTTTAAACAACCGCAATTTCCACTAAAAATGTACGACAAAAAACAATAAAAACTAAACCCTCACTAACACGTGTGTTAACCAAAACAAACGTCCCAGTCTCCTGGAAACAGCTATCCAAATATAAATTGAACAAGCGAGCTGACATGGCGCATCCTTGTTTAACACCCGATTTAATATCAAGCCAGGGCGCCATGCCAACTCCTACTGGCATGCAGGTTGAGTAATCTCTGTAAAGAAACTTTACAGGCTCAGCCAGCAAGGTTCCGCTCATATTGTATCGGGGTAGTATCTCTCACAATTACGTTCTCACAACTCAGTCAAACACCTTTTCTAAGTTCACAAAACCGCCAAGAATTTATCCGTAATTATGCAGAGGGAAAAGATCTGATCCATACACCCTCTTCTAGGTCTAAAGTCTCCTTGGGCCTCCCAAGATCTCTCGTTGGGCCTTTCGGATCTCTCTTGGATTCTTCTCGGTAATACTTTAGCATAAACTTTACTGCCCAAGCTAATCAAACTGATAGCCCTATGACTTGCGCAGTCTATCTGTAAACGTTTGCTTTTATACAAATTCACGATGACTGCACCTCGCCAATCGTCAGGGACCTCCCCTGATTCCCAACATAAATTGCACAAAAACCAGAACACGTCCAAGACGCGTGCCCCACCATATTGTACCATCTCGGCAGTAACTCTATCAGACTTTGTATGATTTCGCTATCAGCTACATCAAGGCTCAGCGTTTTGCTGTTATTGAGACTGAGGCGTCATCACATTCATTCATTTCCTCGCAAGATTCCGCCCATCGCTGCAATACGTTTGGTTGTTCTGTCAAAATTTCACCGTCCTTCGAAAGTTTAAGCCCTTTCATTTTACAGGTTAGCGAGCAACCTCGAGAAACACTAACTTCCGGCCAGAAAATTTTCTCCTTTTCCCTTAAATTTTTCGTTGACCTATAATCTCCTTCATTCTCAGATTTTTCACACTTCATCTTTAGCAGTACTTTCGTTTGGTGCGCGGAGGGGCGCGCTACCAGTGCTTTCTTGTGATTTGCGTGGCGGATGAAACGTTACAGCCCTCGTAAGGACTGACACGGTCGCTGTAGGTAAGCCTTCCACCGTGGACTCCTAGTCTAGTTAGATTAAATAAGTTATGAATTAATTAATTGTTTTTTGTATTGATCAAATTATTTTTAGTGTAGATTTATTAACCTTTTCGTTATATGAATCCGTATATTGCTGTCTATATCTTTTTGGAATTTTATATATAATGTTATGAATTATTCATAACGATATTTAATATAAATATTTACATAATTAAAAATAATTATACTAAAGTCGTTACTTTTAACGTAGTAATGTTATTAGCAGTAAATTAACTTGTATGTGAAAGTTTATAATATGATACTTTTATTTACTGTAATATAATCACAGCGCTTCTATACTTGAAGATATAAAAACTTTCTCTAATAAAGAACAGCTTTCTAATATTGTCTAAGATAGTCTTCTCTCACTCGAAACAAAAAGGGATTAAAAACAAATTGTCAGGACATAAATTGAAAGCTGGTGTTGATGAAATTCTCCCTTTAATAACGAGTGAGGTATATCTCATGGCACTGTCGCTAATATGTTTCATTTATCATTCAATTGTCTTTGATATTGGATTTTTACTATTGAAAAGCTGTTGAATTAAGGAGATTGATGAGTATGTTTCGAGATATACCATTTTAGATAAAATCATTTATACTATTCAATAAAATGGAGATAAACGATCTTTTTCATACCTATGAAACGTTTACATGATAAATTCACGTACAGTATTTATATATAGAGAACATAATGTGTGCGATGTTGTCTACCATTTTTTATTTTACAGGGTTTTATATATATGTGGATGGATGCAAAAAATGTGTTTTTAAAAAAATAGTAAGCAAAGTGGTAAAACTTTTAAAATTTTAGTGAAATTTAAACCTATAAACGTACCCGAGCAGATACTTTCCAAGAACTTTACATACAATCATTATATTAAACATTTATCACGTATATGAAACATGATATTAATGTTTGCTATTGATGATGAAAATATATATAAAATATTATAAAGTCAAAATTTAGTTTGATAAATTTAAACGAAAATCATTTTCATTTTAACAGCTCAAAGGGATATTTATAATTGAATGTTTTGTAATAAAAAAGCTTTTCATTGCGGCTTGGTTCGTATAGCCGAATGAAAATAAATAAAAGTTGTTCACTTGGCGCATTCTAAGTACCCAAAATAACTCTTACCTTAGGCACAGTAGGTTACTTTGAAACAATTACCGTGATAAAATGTATCCTGTAGATAACATTTCTCGTTAAATGGCCTATCAAATATAAACATAATTAATTATTACTATATATTTTTTGATCTAGACCTTTATTGTGCGCAGGGGCACAAAGTATGATTGTAAAACCGACTGGTTGTGGGTTCAATCCCCACTCGAGGAGATGAAATATTAACTTAAATTTATATTTCTATTTCTTCGCTCTGGTATCGAGGCTAAGCGAAGAAATGGAAATATACTTCCTGTAGACTTACAGTTATGAAATTTGGGATAAAGTGAAAGTAAAGAATCCGGAAAATGAAAATTTATAGGTATGTCATGGAAAAAAAATCATTACAAACTTATTTCTGTACTTCATTTCATACAAAATGTGTGCCCGCAAAATTAAGTTTGTCAACTTTTATAAGTTGTACTTCCTGTTGACCTACAATCCTGAAATTGGTACGGTCCTCGATGGGGAAGTCCAACTTGCACTTAACCCATTTTTTATTTCGAATCTGATAACTCTACAGACATATTCGTATAATCCATACCTTTTTGCCATGGTACTACTATTATTCATTTTTTTAACTTTAAAAAAATAGACATATCATATTTTACTTGTTACTGCTAATGGCAAATACAGAAAAAAGAAAAAAGTTGTACGTGTACATGTACATACAATTCGGCGACTATTTTTTTTATATTGTGTAGATATTTCTTGTAAATAGTTTACCGAATATTGTAAAATCACTCCAGCAGCTTTAGCCAGATAAGATGAAACAAATTTAGATGTGCATTGAATAGTACCGATAAGGACTTTATCCTCGAGTTTATTTATAGTTCTTTAGGTTGTTTTATAGTGTATTGAAACAAAGATAGGTAAAAAGTTGGAATTTAGTGTTTTTAAAGTTCACCATTTATTTCATTAATCCACACATTGATTTAAGTTAAATACTATCAGACTAATATCGATATCGTTTAGAACGTTAGTATAACAAAGAATATATATATGAATAAAGATTATTTTGAGGCCAGTCGTGGCCCAGCGGCACGAGGTGTGACCGTAAAACCGACTGATTGTGGGTTCGATCCCCACTCGAGGAGATGAAATATTTACTTAAATTTATATTTCCATTTCTTTGCTCTGGTATCGAGGTTAAGCGCGGCGTTAAGTTCTGCCACTCAACACGCAATGCCTCCAGAATTCGGCAGAAAGTGGGGAACGGAGTGTCTTAGCACTTGGTTCCCTCCGCCTACCCTGCTGTGTGCGGGATGCAGCGTGAAGCTAAAAAAAAATAAAAGATTATATTAGATTTTTTTCGTTTATTGCATTTAAGCTGATTTTTTTTCTTTCTTTTACTCTTTCAGCTACACGCTGTATCCCGCATGTAGTAGTGTAAGCAGAGGGAGCCTAGTGTTAAAACACACTAAGCCCTCCACTTTCTCTCGAATTCTGGAAGCATTGCATGTTGAGTGACGGTACTCAACGTCACGCTTTACCTCGACACTAAATCCCATTAATTTAAATTTAATTTCCTCGAGTGAGAATCGAACCCACAACCTGTTGCGTTTACAGTTTATGCCCGTGCCCCTACGCCACGAATGGTCTACATACTTATATGCGTATATATAAAATGTTTTATTTTTGTAGGCAGAGATTTTCATATATGTATATAGGTAAGTCCTATGTTCTAAATGAAATTTAGAACACAGGCCTTATCAGTTGTTAAGAAGAATAGAAAACTCTCACACTAATTTCAGCTCAATTTAGTTTCACATTACTTATTTAGAGCATACTCTATTCCATTTAGCTTTTTTCATCACATTTTAAAATTTTATACGAACCAGCTTTTAAAAGCACAGTTTTGTCTATACGACAATCTAGATTGTCTTGCATAACTTATAAATATTTAAATTTGTTTATAAAGGGGTAGGTATAATATTTTGGTACCGTATAAAAATATATAGTATTTATTATTCTCAATTCTAAAAATATATTATATAAATATATAATAATTATTATTAATTTAGAAAATTGCTGATTATTGACGCAAAAACAAGATGGTGTTACTTATGGTGTCAATTATAATGAAAACTACTTATCAGGTTTTGCAATTTTTGACAAGACATTTAAATTGTTATTTAATTGAGCTCATCTTGTAAAGCTCCAGAGATATTCTGTATCTTTTTTTCAATATATGTATACTTATAATACTAATGAATTTTTGCTAGTGTACCAATTTTTGATTTCTTATAGTTTAGCTAAAGGACACAAGAATTACAGCGCCACGTACCGAGTGCAAATATACTTTCAAATCACCCAGCAACCTACAAAAATACGCATACAAAATGTCATCCAAATCGGTGCAGCTGTTTAGGCATACGTACAGAAATATATAAATGAAGTACTCATGGCCTTATCAATGAATAAAATAAAACACTTATTAATAATACTAATTAAGAAAACGTCCTAAGTCTGTAAAATGGTAATAAGTAAACACAGGTTTTAAATCACCGGACGACATCGAGAGTTCGCTGTATACTTGAGAGAACGAACCATTGTAATCGTGTCCTTTCATTTTATTAATGGGTACTTACCCAAAGTAAAATGCAAACTTTTATGAATTTAAATCAAAAAATCCTTCAGTAAATATAATACGTTATAACATTCAAATGCTGAAATAATAGCCTTTTATGAGACTCATTTACGTATCCTTCGTAGACGTACTAATATATTTCTCGAGCGTAATAATAAAGGCCGATGTTACTTTCATCACATACGTACCTATTCTTCTGTTTTATATTTAGACTCTTACTACGTGGTTGGTACACGTATCTGGAGAAAGATTACTTCGGGAATAAGTTGTGTAGGGGATTATGTATATACATATTCACACGTTATATACACGTTCACATTATACACATTATTTTATATATGATATTTTACTTAGATTTTACTTATGATATTATAAATTAAATAAGGTCACGCTGTATCCCACACACAGCAGGGTAAATAGAAGGAACCGAGCCAGTTCTGGAGCCATTGCGTGTTGAGTGGCGGAACTCAACGCCGCGCTTTGCCTCGACACCGGAGCGAAGAAATGAAAATATAAATGTAAATAAATATTTCATTTCCTCGAGTGGGGATCGAACCCACAACCAGCCATAAAATGATATAATATTATAAATTATATCATAAAATATTAATTTATTCTATATAAATAACGTTTGGAACATGGATATTATTTTTTTCTCTTGGCCTTGACATTGCGTTTGCGCATCGCCCCCGCATACGATCACCAGTCGCGATCCAAACGAATCGAACGAATCGAGTATATAGACTTTTATTCCTCTCTCGAAGTTTCATTCCTCAATTATACAAAACCACAGTTGAATTGAGCACACATCACTTCGCCAATGTCATGTTGTATGGAGAAGACACGAAGAAGATTGTAGGGTAAAAAAGAGATAATGTATGATAAGAGATTATGATAAGTTGCCAGAATGCTAAAATATGAAATAATACTCGTAGTTTAAGACTATAAAGTTTTCCTTTAATTTTAAAATGTAAAAAAAAATACTTTATGTAAAACTATAAGAACTCTTTTTAATAATAAAACATGTTAAGAAAAGTATGATTTCATTAGTGAAACGAATAACGTATAGGACGCGAGAATCGTTGTATTTATACCAAAATAACAAATTAAAATCATTGTCTGTGTTCACAGTTAGAGAATCAATATTTATAAATTGCAGACGATCGGATAGGTTCACTTAAATAAAACAATAAAAGAACCTATTATTTAAGTGCAATTCGCTGATGGACTAACAAGAATAACTTTGTTACACAATACATAGATTTTTGTTAAATTCATTGGAGATATACGGTTATTCTAGATAATATTCAAGACGTTTTTGTTTCAGATCATAAAAAAAACAAATCTATTATTGTATACAATTGTTTTTAATATTTTGAGTTTATTTTATTATGTTTATTATCTATATATAAAAGGACATGTACCTGACTGACTGAGGTAAGACGCACGTACAGCCGTAACCGCTGTGCGTAGAAACGTGAAATTTGGACAGATGTTTATTGTCATAATCTGGACATCACTAAGAAGGGATTTTGAAAAATTCTAACCCTAAAGGGATGAAATAGGGGTTGAAAGTTTGTATGGTTTTTTTTTTAAATCGGCACCGATTTTTATAAAATTTGAAATTCAGACTCTTAAAAATATTTAATTCAATACGTGTTTCATGGCTTTGTAGAATTCACCCACTAAGGGTTCAGCCCACCGGTGGGTAAGGTAAACCAGAAGATCACCGGTTGAGCGACCATGGCGGAAGCCTTATTGTCGGTCATTAATCAATCGGTGATCCTATAGATAAGCTAATAGCTGGCTATTGATGATGCTCTCCATGAATTTTGAGAGCAGGGAGATGATAGCAATAGGCCTGTAGTTAGATGGATCGAACCATCGCCTTTCTTTGGGATCAGGTGGATAAGAGCGCAAAAAAATTATAACTATATAATTTATAACTAAAGATTCGTTAAGACAAAAATTTAAAGAAATCAATATATTAACAGTTGCATTTCAATACAATTAAAAATGTTATGCTTGTTAAGAAAAATATTAATTATTTTACCACACTCGGTGATGGACATAAAATTAATATTAGAAATAGGCAACATAGCGCAACTGAAACTCGTTCCAACCTGTCCGTAATTCTTTTATTGTAAATGCGTACACTTATATAATTGGATAGGCTTATACAATTTTAATTTTAAAAAAATATTCATGATTGTACCAAAAATAATAAAAAAACATCTTTACGCTGTATCCCACACACATCATACCCTAAGTAAGAGGAAGCTAGTAATAAGACACTTCATTCACCATTTTCCGCCGGACTGTGGAGGCATAACATAAAAGGCATAATGAGAGAAGGAACTTAACGCTACGCTTTACTTCGACACAGGGCGAAGAAATCAAATTATTAAATATATAATTTCTTCGAGTGGAAATAGAATTTATAACCTTTATGCCTACAGCGTGAACCCTTACATTTTTTCCTGCATAGAATAGAAAAGTATTAAGATATTTCGCTCCCCGTTGTCAGCTTAAATTTAGTCACATTGCGTGTTTTTTTTTTCAGCTTCACGCTGTATCCCGCCTTCAGCAGGGTAGGCAGAGGGAACCTAGTATTAAGACACTCCGTTCTCCACTTTCCGCCATTTTTTGGAGGCATTGCGTGTTGAGTGGCGGAATTCAACGCCGCGTTTTCCTATCGACACCAGTGTAAATATAAATGTAAATAAATATTTCATCTCCTCGAGTGGGGATCGAACCCACAACCAGTCGATTTACAGGCACCCTTTGTGGCCCTGCACCACGACTGGGCTCATTTGCGTGTTGAGCACATATTTGTTGCTAGACAATTAATTATTAAGACAATTAATAGTGATAGTGATATTACACTATGACAAGAAACTCAAATATAAACTACACTAACATATGTACATACCTACAACCAACATATACTCCTCACACATATATATATATACACATATATGTTAAAATATAAGTACATATATATAGATACTCGTTAAGTTTTTTACGCTTGCAAATTGGATGCACTTCATTAGTGTTGGCAGCACAAGTTAATCCAGTTAGCTGAATTAGGCGGCACGTTCTGCACCTGCGACGACCGCGAATAAATTGACCCTAGCTGCATCCGATCTAACTTCATGATTCCAATTCCGCTGACAAATTACAAAGGACGCGTCATTCTACGCTACGACAAAAGGCGATGTATATCGCTTATATTTGAATAAAGCCCATCTAGTGTGTAAACGTAATTACCGTTTATCACAGAACGGCTTTAATAATTATTACAAGCCATTTATATTTCGTAAGGTTATTATGAAATGTAAATAGGCTTTATACTCTAATTAGTCTTTCACTTTTACTATGAATATATCGTTAAGTAGAGGTACTAAAAAGTAAAATTTTGTTTTGTAAAAATAATACTCTTTCATACATTCATACATCATTGTAGTTTTCATAGATGTATAATTGGTTTAGTCTAATATTGGTCAGTGTTTTTACATATATATATATATATATATATATATATATATATATATATATATATATATATATATATATATATATATATATATATATATATATATATATATATATATAGTAATAGTTGACAGTAACAGGTAAATAAATTGATGTAGTATACTTAAATGAAATGTGCATAGTCTCATACATAACTTCACGCTTTATCCCTAAGCGGAGTAGTCACACAGAACAGAGCACCAAACGCCACGGTTTCTACATACCTCTTTCGCCTCGTCCACTGTCATCAACCTCTTCATATATGCCCTCCGGCGGGTCCTCATGCTTTTTACGTGACCTTCCTTCAATAGCTTTGATACTGTGTTTCCGAAGGTCAACGGAAGTACACCGCTCACAATGCAGTATTGGTACCGATTCTGTTATACAGCAGCGAAACGTAGGTATTAAAGAATAAGAATGAAAGGAAGATGAATGACATGGTGATGCAATTTCTTCGTAGAATATGCGGGGTCAGCTTAGTTAATCGAATCTACAATTAAGATACACAGAATGGCAGGTACTAACAAGTATATCACGATGAGCATGAAGAAGAGCGTGCTTAGCTGGTCTCACACATAAAATAGATTATACAAGTTGAATTTCAACTCTGATATATCTACTTTAAGTAATTTTTAACATTTTTGAAGTATTATTCCACACTTAGGAAAGAAAAATACTTATTTACAAAACGCTCCTCCTGGAAACCGATCAGGTCACATCAGGACCTGGTCAGTTTCCAGGAGGCGCGGGTTCGAGTCTCGCTCGTTCAATTTTTTATACGTTTTCTAAATAAGTATTTTACTTAAAGTTTATTTCAATTAGATAGAACATGAGACAATTGCTTAAACTATAAGACTATAAGTAATTTTATACTACCACTTTATAAGTTAAACTTATACTTTCCAACAATCTCTTTATCTATTTTTATCGTCCCTTTGTTGAGCACTTACTATAAAGTTAGCTTAACGTTATAATATCATCTAAGTACATGTTCATTGAATGCACTTTAAAGTTAAACGAGTGTTGAGCTCATAATGTCCCGTCTTCAGTTCAAGTAAGCATTTTTCAAAAATAAAATTTCATTCACATTCACATAGATTTTTCAATACCAAAAATTTATTAATTTTCTTCATTTATATTTACTTTCTTTTTCTTTTATTAGCTTTATTTTTATCTATATATTCAGATGAATATATGTACATACATTGATAGGCAGACGCCTATACATACGTAGGAGAATGCTATTATTACTACTATTTTAAGGACTTATTAGAGCCTTTTTTATCTTTATACGTTGTGATGCATATATTTCCGAACAATAGATATTTTTGGCGTATCCAAGGATACTATCTGTTGTCATTCACTTCAAATAATATTTTTTTTATAAAAAATATAATCTATACTAGCAGCGCCCTCGTGCGGCTACGCCCGCTTGAAATATACAAATGTTTATTTAAGTTTATTTAAGAAAAAACCGAACAAGCGCGAGTCGCACTCGCTCACAGAGGGTTCTGTACCAATTTCAGGATTGGAAAATACCTTATAGGTTTTGATGATTCGGCGAATAAAGTTAACAAACTTAAGTTTGTGGGCAAATACACTTATCTGTATGAAACAAACTACAAATATAAGTTTGTATTTTTTTTTTCTAAGATATAATAACGATTTTTACTTTTATAATTTTTTCCTTTCTTTGAATTGTAGATCTTACTTCGACCTAAATTTCATAATTGTAGATCTACGACCAGTACACTATAGGTTTTGATTAAACGGTGAATTTCAAAGGAAAAAAAAACAAAACTATATGTAAATGCTTGCCATATCTTTTGGCTGCGTTGTATTAGAAGCTTAATTTCTGTGCTCCAAGGAAATGTAAACCTGAATATCTGATATTAATTTCAGATTCATACCTCAACGTAACCTCAAGTAAAATAGTCTTAACAGACAGACAGATGGACAACAAAGTGATCCTCTACGCCATGCTTTGCCTCGACACCGAAATCGATATAAATTTAAACAAATATTTAATTTCCTCGAGTGAGGATCGAAACTACAACCAGTCGTGCTTACAGTCACATTTTGTGCCCCTACTTGACTGATGACTGACTGACGCCATGAGGCTCAAAGTATGAATAACTTACAATTCATTCCCCCGCGTGGAAACTGAACCCACAACTGTCAGGCTTAAAGTCACACGCTTTTGACACTGCGCCACGACGGCCTCATTAAGTAATTTAAGTCTTTTGGGAATTTATTTGATTTTGATCGCAAAATTTGTTGTCTTTAAAGAAAAATACACTAGCTATACAGTATTTACGTAGACAGTAAGTACGCGTGCACGGCAAGCACATATTTTCCCAAGTAAACTCCGATCCCGAATTTTGAAATCTCGGTGTTTATTACCATCGTACAAATTGAAAGCTAAAGAAAGATTCAACCAACTCAGTGAAACAGCTGTATAAAATAACTGTTATAGCAATTAGCATATTTGTCGAACTCAGTAATTTAAATTGACATAACCTTTTATTTATGAACCGAATGTAATAAAACAAATCCTATATGTTAACGGAAGTTAAAACATTACAGGATCCAATAATAACCGCATTAAAATCGGCTAAGCAAATTCTGAGATATGCGATAACAAAAGCACAGACAAACATACAAAAATTTTGTTTTCTACAATATTAAAGGTCCCCAAAGGTCTAAATATATTTTTTTCTTATATATCTTCCATGTACACACACCAATCCGTTACAATTTTATTAAAAGTATAAATATGTATATGTTCTGTCTTTTTGCAAAACGTGTAAAAATCTGAAATCCAATCAGACTGGAGTCCCTATAAAAATACAATCAAACTAAAATATATCAAGAGCTAAAGTGTATATAAAGCAGATGTACATCGATAGATCACGTCTGTAAGAAGGCATTCAGAATAATCCTATTTTGCGAGGATCCGACAAACACGACGTATTTACTCGTTCGCGTTTGTGATCGGTTCTTAGATTCGGGACTGGTATTACTAACATGAAATGCAATTTAGTTCGGAACAAATTGAGATCATTCGCCAAATCTCGATACGCGATAAACTTTATTACGTCCGCGTATCGGATCTAGATAATTTAATGGCCCTTATTTTGAAGGGTCAAAGCAACAAAGTAATGTGGAAATATGATTATTTCCTTTTGACTTATATAGTAAGGTTTTAAAGATCATAGAAGTTTTATAATATGTTACATATCGGTATCATAAGATCTAGCATCTCTAAGATTCTTAATATTGAAAAAGGAAATGAGTAAATCCTTCACGGTATAGAGTAGTATTTTATCTCTATATATAAGACAGTAAAAATATTTTGTCTGTACATTTAGTAATTTTGACTGAAATGGATAGAGGGACACTTAAAAAGAATAATAGAAAGCAAAAAGATTTTTTTGGAATTTCTTGTCTGTCTGTCTGTCTGTCTGTCTGTCGACATATTGTTGTCCGCATTTTTCTCTGAAACTACTGAACCGATTTACTTGAAAATTTCACCAATTGCTTTGTTTTAACTCAACTTAGGTTCTAAAGTTTGGTTCATCAAAATCGGTTCATTAAAAAAAAAGTTATCGTCATTTGAATGAACTCAAGGCATTAGCTTGCCAGCGAATATTATACAGCATTCGCGCTGGTATGACCCTAGCTAAAGAATGACGTTCGAAACGTCTGGGTTATATGATTGTTGATAAAAATATATATTTTTGAAGCACTATTATATAATATTTTATACAATACAGTAAACAAAATTGAATTGTTAGTGGAGATTACCTTCATAAATCATAACAGTTAAGTTTAAGTCGTAATTAATTCAACACAGAGAAAAAGAACGATCTTGAAAGAAATATCAAGTAAATACAAAGATTTTTTGGTTGGTTCGTTCATATAATATATGTAACTAATTTAAAAACTGTACAGAAGTTAATATGCAATTATTACAGTTATTTTATAAAGAATATTATGAATCCTTCAAATCAATAATTTAACATTTAAGGCTGTTTCTGAATGAGTAAATCACTGATATCAGCACATTTAACAGAGTATGTTATATAGGTAAAAAGAACATAAAGTTACAAAAATATATACGTGTAATAAATAATTAGCTTTATATATATTTTATAAATATCAAATATCAACAATGGTCGTATTTTTTTTATTTAAAACAATCAAAAAATCTTTGACGATAATGTCGTAAAAAATCATATTAGAAGTCATTATAGTTGTCAATCAATTGTGCATATTAAATCAATAATCATGTATTTTAAACGGGCGAAGCCGTGGGCGAGCCGCTAGTATTAAGATAAGACTATATAGATAACCATTGAGTATGAGACATTTATTTTCATTAAAAATACTACTTTAAACATAAACAAATTTGTGCTTCTAGGTTTTCAATATTTTAGCTATAAATTTTTGAAATTAATTATAATATGCCATTATGAATTAATTAACCAATTTTCGTTAGTATTAAATATATTTTCGACGTGGTGACAAGTGATGAAAATCAATACGATATTTGTCTTGACGGGATACTATCATAAAGAGCACATTAAAAATGTAAATAATTCTTTAACTAGAATTGAAATTAACACCTATCGTTTTACAAATTTCTTTCTCTCTCACAACGCTAGCCGAATTTCGAACAGACGCTTCTCTATTCGAATTTACATGACTCAGTGCTTAATGTGCGATAGAAATAATATATGCCAGCGTTACGCCGGTTTGTTAATGTTCAAGGTCCATTTTCCCAAAAAAAATATACACCAATATTTTTTAATTTTATTTTTGTACTGAAAGAACCATCGGCTCCAGTATTATAGAGACTTATACTTTTCATTACCAATAATTATATTAATAGTACTATGTTTAATAGATAAACAATAGTCGATAGTTTTGTTTGGGGCGTTACGTTTGTCATTTTGACATCAATAACAATTTTTATCTAAATGAATAATGACAGTAATTACATTCAATAACATTTGCATTACTAAAACTGCTACGCGAACCAGTTATTATTTGATTGCGGTAAAATAGCGTTAAGTTCAAGGGTAGTTTTCTCTTTACAGCATCATGACTCGGCTTATTGCAATTAAAACATAAAATTTGATCTTTTGAAGGTCCTGTAACACGAAGTTTTTTACCATCAATATATTTAGTATCTCTATTTTCGACTTTACGTTAGGTTACTCTACGCCAGGCTTTTTTTCATTGGTGTCAGAGCGAAAAAATGAAAATATTAATAATTATAATTCATTCCCTCGAGTGGGGTTCGAAACCAAAACCATCGAGTTACAGTCACACTCTTGCGCCACTGTCCCACGACGGCTCCAATAAATATTTTCTTTTAATAGTCAAATATTTGCTTTTTATAGTCATCATCTAATAACATTGCTGAATTGATGATGATAATGATAATAATGATAGAAGACCCAACTCCTTAGCAATTGGAAGCTAGAGGATAATCTTTTCAAATATTATATGGACTGTTTGAAGTCTAGTCGTATAAAATCAAGTTATTCGATGAATGCTTGTATGATAACTCAACTTTCCTTAAAAAAGGAGGAGCTCTGCGCTTTTTACACAAATCAACAAACATGAGATATATATGTATTTGGTTTTTGATTAAAACTGTGCACACAAGTATAGTTTTGCATGTGGTTTTATTTTATTATGTATAGTAAAATATTTATTAAATATTTTTAGGTTATCTGTATCGAATATTTACCTAATCTATAGAGTAAAAAAATCTGTACATGAAATATATATGCGAAAAAATGCATGTAATAGAATATGAATCTATATATTTGTTTTTTTTGTCTCTTTGTCCACGTCTTCTAAACTACTACATGATATTTGGATGAACCTTGACTACTAACTTAACTTAACTTAACTTAACTTAGCTTCACGCTTTATCCCTTGCGGGGTAGTCAGAGAGAACGGAGCGCCAAACGCTACGGTCTCTACATACCTCTTTCGCCTCGTCCACTGTCATCAACCTCTTCATACCTGCCCTTCGGGGGGTCCTCATGCTTTTTACGTGACCTTCCTCCAGTATCTTTGATACTGTGTTTTCGAAGGTCAACCGAGGTCTCCCCCTACCTCTCTTACCGCTCACTTTTCCATCATAAATATTTTTTGCCATTCTTTCATCACTCATTCGTTCGACGTGCCCAAACCAGCTGAGCACGTTCCTCTTCATTCTCACCGTGACATCCTCGCTAGTACCTGCCATTCTGTGTACCTCTTCATTGCGGATTCGATCAGCTAAGCTGACTCCGCATATCCTACGAAGAGATCGCATCTCCACAGCATTCATCTTTCTTTCATTCTTCTTCTGTAATACCCACGTTTCGCTGCCGTATAACAGAGTCGGTACCAAAACTGCATTGTGTACGGCCAAACGCGCAGCTGTGCTGACGTTTCGCCGTCTCATCAATGCAGCTAAGGCTCCGTTAACA